>VMDO01011144.1:0-68281 GCA_007922755.1 Pedetes capensis | reverse complement strand
AAAAAAAAAGATCAAAGAGGGCTTCATCAGAGGTTGGGAGCCCAGGCTCAGGAGATTGGCGGTGGTTGCAGTGTGAGTGTAGTTTAGAAGCAGCCTGTAAAAGTAGAAGGTAGACTTCTTCTCTTTTTTCTTTGTTGTGTGAGGTTGGAGAACTCTTGGGAAGAATGTGGCTCATTATATTACTTGATATGGAATTTACATGTATTTCTAAAAGTGGAGTTGTATAACTTTCCACAGATTGTACACAAAAGAAGCTAAGCCCATACATAGCCCTACATCGTGTGGCCTTAGGGTGACGTGGTCTCATTCTTTACCTCTTCCTCCTCCTACCTTCTTCCCCTACTAGGAACCCAGTACTGAGCCCCATCCAAAGGTGAGCCTTTTAGCAGCTGTCTTGTATGTTTTGTTTCTTACTATATTTGCAGGCTAACTGTTGAGAAAATTGTATCCTGTTTGGAGGAAGAGAATCAAAGCTGATATAAATGAAAAGTACGGTTTCCTATAATGGAAATTATTAGAGCAACTTTTAAAATGTCACTGCAGATTAATGCAGACAAGAAGGAGCTGAATATATTAGAAAGTAGGTCAAGTTATCTCATGTTTATGAATGAGATGAATTACGGTGTGGGTTTAGGTTTATAAAATCGAGTGATACCATAGTTTGTATGAATATTACACCAAAATATAATTAAATAAATTGAGTTTGTTTCTTTTTCCTTTATGGTAGAGTATTTTATACCTGCCTGCAGTGGTAGCCCTATGGCATCCAATCCCGTCAGATCTCAGAAGCTAAGCAGGGTTAGGCCTGGTTAGTACCTGGATGGGAGACCGCCTGGGAACACCAGAAGCTGTAGGCTTGGGAGAAGGACCTGGCAACCCCCTCCCAAAAATCGACCTGCCATTGAAAACCCTATGAACAGCAGAGAAGCACTGACAATAGTGTTTCCCCTGTTGTACAGAGGGTCGCTATGAGTCGGATACTGACTCGACGGCACCTAACAACAATTTTATACCTAATATGTTACAAATTTAATCATCTAGTAAGAGCAATGATCTGCTTGTTATCATTGACATGTCCTGTATTGCACACAGAATTGCTTCTAGGGAAGGAAAGCCAGAGCACATTTAACCCAGGGATCGGGTGTACCCAGAATCCTCAGGAGGCTTGGAGGAATCAGCTTTAGATTGGTATTCCTGGCTCCTCCCTGCTCCCAGAACCTTTTCTTCTTGGAAGTTGCTGAATTGGGAACCCAAGACTTGATCTGCCAGCTCAGACCCATACCTCGTCTACAAACAGGTCTTGCTTTTTATGGCTACTTGTCCCCTGTCTTCCTTTGACTTGGTTCCAAATGACCTGTGACCCCATCCCCTTGCTGGAATCTAAGTCATATTGCTCCCGTATGTCTGTTGGCTTGTCGTACTGTGTGGGCTTGCGTGTTGCTGTAATGCTGAAAGCTATGCCACCGGTATTTCAGATACCAACAGGACCACCCGTGGTGGACAGGTTTCAGTTGAGCTTCCAGACTAAGACAGACTAGGGAGAAGGATCTACCAGCCCACTCCCAAAATAATTAGCCATTGACAACCTTATGAATAGCAGAGAAGCTTTGTCCAGTATTGCTCCTGAAAATGAGCCCCCAAGGTTGGAAGACATTGAAGAAACAACCAGGGAAGAGTTGCTTCCTTAAAGTAGTAGTTGTTGTTGTTAGGTGCCGTAGAGTCGGTATCCGACTCATAGCGACCCTCATAGGGTTTTCAATGGCTGACTGTTTCGGAATTGCCTTGGGAGTGGATTGCCAGGTCCTTCTCCCATTTTTGTGGTGCTGGGAATCGAACTCAGGACCTCAGAGACTGCAGCGCAGCGCTCTACCAACTGAGCTAAATCCCGGCCCCTCCTTAAAGTAGAGTTGATCTTAATGTTGGGAATGGAGTAAAGCCCCCTGGGACTTCCAGTTGCTGACATGGCATGACTCAAAATGAGAAGAAACGTAATGGCTGTAACAGTGAGCTCAAACGTTAAAAGATCATGTGCATGCACAGTGTTGGATGGTGTTTGATTCTGTTGTACATAGGGTTGCTATGAGTTGGATTCAACATGGCCCCTAACAACAACAAAGTAATTTTTGGCACTACAGCAGTGAAGGACTAGGGAGTCCATAAAGTTTACCTTTGTAGTTTCCCTACGCTATCATAGGCTAGTGGGTAGTGCTTGCCACAGATTCCAGCTTCATGAAATGCTGCTTCAGAGATGCAGTCACTGCAGTTAGGTACTTGAAGGACAGGGTAGCAGAATTTCTCTTCCTTTGATACACATGGTACATTTTGATAGACTTCTCGAGGGATGAGAGGAATCGATATGACACTAGCATCATAGTTACCTGTTGTTGTTGTTGTTAGGTGCCGTCAAGTCTGTATCTGACTCATAGCAACCCTGCGGACAACAGGCGAAACACTATTGTCAGTGCTTCTCTGTTGTTCATAGGGTTTTCAGTGGTGGATTGATTTTTGGGAGTGGGTTGCCGTGTCCTTCTCCCAAGCCTACAGCACCTGGTGTTCCCAGGCGGTCTCCCATCCAAGTACTAACCAGGCCCGACCCTGCTTAGCTTCCGAGATCTGACGGGATCGGATGCCACAGGGCTGCGGCTGCAGTCCTCACAGTTACCTGTTGTTGTTGTTGTTGGGTGCCATCGAGTTGTGTCTGACTCATAGCGACCCTCATAGGGTTTTCAATGGCAGATTATTTCGAGATTGCCTTGGGAATGGGTTGCCGCGTCTTTCTCCCATTTTTGCGGTGCTGGGAATCAAAATCAGGACCTGAGAGACTGCAGAGTGGCGCTCTACCAACTAAGCTAAATCCCAGCCCCCGTAGTTACCTAGTATGAGTTTAATAGTATTTCTGATAACCGAGAACCTAGGAAGATATTATTTGCCATTGGAAACAGATCTTTAGATTGAAATTATTAGTGTGATGCTAGAGAAGGAACATCTGTGGTTTAACTGCCAAAGTATTCTGTGATGGTGCGAGCCAGGCCAAGAAGACAAGATGGACTTTTCCTGTGTAGCACAGTAGGTCCGTAAAGTGTCCTCAGCATCCCTTACTTAGGCAGTTTTTGTGCTAACCGGGTCAGGTCACTGATACAGCATTTGCTCACGGCAGTCTTGCCAGCTTCCTGACAGCTGTATTCCTCTGGGATGAGTGGACCTGGCGGTTTTCCTTCTGGACAGAGAGTCACAAGTGAGTCATTAGAGACAGTACTTAAGCAGAAGGTCTTTGATTTTGAAATCGGGCAGACCTGAGTTCAAGTCACAACCCTGGCAGTTCATGGGTTTGTAAGTTTATCCATGTAGCTATACTGAATGGGGTTTACCAGTACCCTCCCCATCATAAGATGCCGCACAGCTGCTTTGGTGTGCTTTCTGTCATCCTCACCACCCCACCTCCCCTATGACACCCATTTCCATTGGTGCCCTGCAATTCCTTTTCCTCATCTCTCTGCCTTCCATCCTGTTAGGCTACCTGTGTATAATCACAGCAGTGAGTTTTCTGGCCCGTGATTCTGTGTCCCTTAGATGTTGCTTTCCTTCTGTCCGTGGGGGGCTTTCTCTTGCCCTTCAGGAGCCCTTGGATTCCTATTAGATGTTCTCTTTTCTCCAGAGAAAACCCCTCTTAATGCTTAATAGGCATCAGAGCAGTCATGAGGTTACAGAAGTCACGATAGCTTTTTATTTGTCATCCAGATAGCAAGACCTTGTGCTAAGGCTTGAAAGCCTGGTGGCAGCCCACCCGCACCAGCCCGCCTTCTTAATGAGATTACGGATTCCATTTCAGCGATGGTTTGGAGCTAAAATGGCTGTAATTCTGTTGCCTTTGCATTTTTCTTTCTTGACTCCACCTCTCCTTTTCCTTCCCAGCAATCCGTAAGATACAGTGAGTGACAGTAGTTAGGAATATTTTGACCTCTGTTCTTTTCAAAAGCCTCCAGGATGGCTGTGCCTTAGTGGAGTTGCAGAGAAAATGTAAGGAATAATAAATGAGAGGTTCGTCCTGATCCTTCAGTATTGTCCCATGCCAAGCGAGTTTCTGTACGCATGGAGCTCATGGGGTTTTGGCTACAACTTAGTCTTCATTTCTTACAGTGTGTGTGAGTCCTGTGCAGAATAGCTGACTCTGCCACTTGCCTGCCCCCATTTTGTTTCCTTGTGTCAGGTGTATGTGTTTGTCCCTGGGGAGCCCCGCCTCCCTCTGCTTCCTGAATTGACTCTTAACACACCTGAGCAGTGTACCCTGCACATTCAGTAGAATGAATTGAGTCATGCTGTGTGACAGCTGTACTGACTAATGTCCTCTACTGATGTCTAACTTCAAAGTCCCTGAATTTAAGCTGTTCGTTATTTTGTGCAAATTCTGACATTCTGGTTAGGCTTTTGACGAGGACTTAAATTGTGTGTTTAAAACTTTGGTATATCTTAAGATGTGAATTTGTGTGAAATTTTAAGTTGGTCTAGCATCCTTCTAATTGACTCACTCATTTAGCAACATTTGTTGAACATCTGCAGTGTGCTGGGCATTCTGCGGGGTATGGGGGACATTATTGTCAGTAAGATGGAAACAGAAAACAATATATTGATGCAGGGGGCTTAAGATAGAGAGTTGGGGGTGACAAGGAGATCTTGTAATATCTAGTAAGGGCTTTAGGCTTTCCTCTCACAACAGTGAGTATCCATTAAAGGGGTGAAGCTGAGAGAGCTCTCATCAGAAGACCACTGGCTGAGATCTGGAGAACGTATTGAAGCATGGGGAAAAGTGTGAAGCCCAGGGGAACCGTTGGCAGTGACCTGAACAGGAGCTGACGGGGTGCGCCTATGCTAGGGTGGAAGCGGACAGGTCTGAGAGTGACTCGGGAGTTAAAATTGTCAGGATGCACGTGAGTGGCTGTGAGAAGATGGGAGCCGGCGGTATCAGGGATGCTGCTGCCATTTTTTGGCCTTGACAGGTGGGTGGATGGTGGTGTTACTGTGATCAGGACCCCAGGAGGGGAACAGGTTTGGAGGGAGTGGGGGCAACGCAGAGGGGATGAGTTCAGTTTCGACTCAGATGAATTTGCTGTGCCGTGGAAGATCTCGGGGAGGCGGGGAGTAGGCTTGGATAAGAAGTGCCGGGAGAGGTCTGGCCTCTGTCTGCAGCTCTGGTGAACACAGCCTTGGGGAGTGATGAGATGGAGCAGCCGAGGGCAGGGAGGAGGAGGAGAAAAGAGACTAGAAGAGGACCTGGGGAGAATCATGGGAGAGCAATGGAGAGCTGTGAGGACACTCAGAGGGAGCAGGCAGGGGAGAAACACTGGAGTGGCCACTTGGCCCAGTGTTATGTGGACAGGTCCAGACTAGAAATGTAACGCCTGCCTCCTCAGCAGGGAAGACGTGAGCCACCTCGGCCCACACAGGCTCCGGGGGCATGCTGGGCAGGAGTCACAGGAGGAGTGAGAGGAGTAACTTGAGGTCTGTTTGTGCAGAGGATTCTTGTAGGCATCTCCGCTGTGTAGGCAGGGCGGAGGCAGGGCAGTAGCCTGCAGGGCTGGTGGGGTGGGGAGATTGCTTTCAGGGGAGATAAGGGGCAAAGATAAATACCCTTGCTAGCCATCCTGCCTTCTCTTATTTCCTGTCCTATGAGATGCAGGACTTAAAAAAAAAATACAGGTTCTGAAACAATCACATACATAAAAAGGAGCCAAAAATATAGCGCAGACAATGGTTCCTGAACCATTTGATTACAAGTTGCTGACCTAATGCACAGTCACCCACAATTACATTTATTTTAGCAGGTATTTCCTTCAAAAGGACATTCTTAAACTTAACCACAGTGCAATCATCGAAATCACTACCGTCTAATCCTCAGAAGCCATTTGCGTCTTACCAAATGTCCCAGTCAAGTCCTTTACAGCAAAAAGATCAAGTTCAGAATCATGTGCTGTGTTTACTCATTGTGTGTCTCATCTCCTTCTGCCTGGAACGGTTCTTTCCTTAAACTTTTATGATATCGACCCGTTTCAAGATGGAGTTTCCGTTGCATCAGCTCTTGACCATGAATCCAATCTGCACATGATTCTATCCCCATCTGATTTTGTAGCCCTCTAAAACTGTCAAAAGGGTGCAGATTAGATTCTAAAATATGCAGTATTTTGTAGCGTGGCCCTCATCTTGGTTTGTCTTTCCACATTATTACATTCAGCTTATACATCTGTTTTAGCCCATTTTCCATTGCTATAACCAAATTCCTGAGGCTGGATACTTTGTAGAGGAAAGTGATCTATTCAGCTCACAGTTTTGGAGGCTGACAGTCTCATCAGCCCGGGGCTGTCTCTGGCAGAGCCTCCCCTCGCTGCATCACATTACTGTATATGGCGTCACCGTGCTAAGTAGAACATGAGAGAGGGGAGAGATTACTGGGTAAGACAGGAAGCCAGAGGGATCAGGAGGGGCTAGTCTTGCTCTTGTGTAATAATCCTCTTGTGAAAAAATGGGCTGGGATTTAGCTCAGTTGGTAGAGCGCTGCTCTGCAGTCTCTGAGGTCCCGAGTTCAATTCCCAGCACCACAAAAAATGGGAGAAGGACGTGGCAACCCACTCCCAAGGCAATCCTGAAAACAATCTGCCATTGAAAACCCTATGAGGGTCGCTATGAGTCGGACACAACTTGATGGCACCTAACAACAACTTGTGAAAACTAACCATGGTCCCAGGAGAACGGTACCAATGTATTCCCAGGATACCACCAGCAATGACTCACAAGCCTGTCCCTCTTAAAGATTCCTGCACCACTTCACACCACCACTACCACATGAGGGCCCAAGCCCCCAGTACTTGGACCCTGGGGAGTACACTCTGACCGTGTGCAAGTCACAGCTGCGTCTTTGGCAGGAACGTCACACACGATGCTGTTCTTTTTGTGGGCTGTCATGTGGTGCACCATCTAGATAGCCCCTTCACTTCACTGAGGTGACGTTGGTCAGCTTTTGCCCCAGTAAAGGTTATTCTTTTTCCTAATGAATGAGTGCTTTGTGGGGAGTTATTTTGAAACTCTGTAGCTATCCCATTCCTCAGAAAACATTTGTTTATTCATATCAGTGTGGACTGATTTCAGGTTTTATTCAGCAAGCTATAATTTATTCCTATCATTATTTCTATGCTCAGGTTGATCTTTTTTTTTTTTTTTTTTCCGGTACTGAGAGTTGAACCCAGGGCCTCGCACTTGCATGCTCTGCAAGTGCTGGACCACTGAGCTGCACCCTCAGCCCATTTTTTTTTTTTTTTTTTAAACTTTCCGAGACAGGGTCTTGCTAAGTTACGCAGACTGCCCCTGGTCTCGTACTTGCGATCCTCCTGCCTCAGCCTCCCAAGCCACTGGGATTACAGGCATGCGCCACCACGCCCAGCTTCAAGTTGATCTTGATCTATCTAGTGGGAGCCCTTTCAAAATGGTTGCAATGCACCTGTACCATTTTTCCCTCATTATTTGAACAATTCTTTACTTTCTGGAACAATGCAATGTGCCAAACTCATCTTGTACTTCCTTTCTCCTTCCTCTTCTCTCGCCCTAGAAAGCCATTTCTCCACGGAGCCTGGTTTGTTTGTGTCTGTCTGTCTGTCTTTCTTTGATTTGTTTGCGTCTTTCTTTCATTCATTCATTTATAAAAAGGTAATTAGAAACCAAGCTCTGAGTACTAAGTGTGCTCTTTCCTCTAGGATATCATTCTTCTTAGTCTTTCTCATTAGACAGAACCAGGAAGGTAAATAGATTCTCATTATCCACAGTAGTTTTATTCTATAAAGTCTCTAAACCCTGAATTAGCTAATGCTGAACCACTGTGCCTAGGAGAAATACAGGATAAGGTTCCTCCCAGCCTCTAGTCACATCATGTTTGTCAACTGATCAATCAATAACCTTGTTTCTGCTTTCTATGTATTATTGATTCATTAACTTTGAACTCGTGGCCAGCAATTCTCTAACTCAAATCTGACTGAAGCTTGTCTAATCCGTGCATTTTCTCCCTAAGACATATCTCAGCCTTCTCATGCTTAGGAACACTAGACAGCGCTTCAGCAGTGTGCTTGGAGCCATTTTAAATAGCAAAATCAATAAGGGGCAAGAAGTGCAAAAATCATAACACAAAATACATTGAAAAGGATCTTGGTTTACACGAGGAGAGGAGAGCTGAAATAAGAAGGCAGAATCTGCTGGAACATGCAAATTGGGTGACTCAGATTTTTCTCTGTGCTGACCATGCCCACAAATGATGATGAAAGTGCCAGGAGTATCATTTTGGGTTCTAAATAAATTGTGATCTGTATGGCAATCCACAGGGGGCTGGGATTTGGCTCAGTTGGTAGAGCACCGCTCTGCAGTCTCTGAGGTCCCGAGTTCGATTCCCAACACCACGAAAATGGGAGAAGGATGTGGCAACCCACTCCCAAGGCAATCCCGAACACAATCTGCCATTGAAAACCCTATGAGGTTCGCTATGAGTCGGTCACGACTCGACGGCACCTAACAACAACAACAACAACAACAACAACAACAACAACAACATGGCAATCCACTCCTGAAGCAAACTCGAAACAGTCAGTCATTGAAAACCCTATGAGGGTTGCTATGAATCTGACCCAACTTGATGGCATCTGACAAGAAGAAGAAGAAAACTTGCAAATAATGAGGACTGACTGTTATTTCTGTGCACCCTATTGAACACATACACGTCTCTGTGTCTATCTTAAAACCCATGAATTTACACCAGTACTTTAAATTCTAGTTCAACACTGTGAGGCTCCTTCTGGTTTTCCCTTTTTGGGCCAACTTGGCACCCAATTCCCTCACTCCTTTCTGGAGCCTGCCTTATTCTTTCTCACCAAATTGTTTTAAAGTTGAGTTTTACAGGAAAGGAAGAGTAAAGGCAGGAAGAGGGAGGGGTGTGTTTATGTCTTACCACATTTCTATTTTGTTTTGCCAATTTAAGATACAGTGATACTTATATTTTTAAAGCCTCCTAGTTCTGTAATTTGCTGGGATTTAGCTCAGTTGGTAGAGCGCTGCTCTGCAGTCTCTGAGGTCCCAAGTTCGATTCCCAGCACCGCAAAATAGGAGAAGGACGTGGCCACCCACTCTCAAGGCAATCCCGAAACAGTCAGCCATTGAAAACCCTATGAGGGTCACTATGGGTCGGACTTGACTTGATGACACCTAACAACAACAACAAGTTCTGTAACTTAAGATAAAGAATCATCAAATTTAAGGAAAAAAATATTAAAATTCCAAAGCTAGTCATGCCCAAGTGTGGAAAACTGGCTTTACACCATTGATTCATGGCCACACTGTGCCGCATGGGGAGAAGAAGCACTGTTTGTGCCATTGCTGTGTTGCCAGAGGCTGTCCTGAGTGGTAGGAGGTGAGCATTTGTGAACTTCATATGACATGGGGGACCACCCTGCTGTGGGTAGTTGCCCAGCCTTGGCCGGAAGTCCTTCTCTTCTGTGTCAGGCTCTGGCCCCCTTGCCTTCAGCTTCCCTGGAAGCCTGCATCCTTCCTTCCTGCAGGAAGCCTTCCAGGCCTTCACTGCCCCGAGGTACAATTTATGAGGTATTTTGAAAGGCTTTGGAGACTGTGGAACCTGGCAGCTGAGACCGTCAGCCTTGCAGTTGAACCTGCAAGTTACAGTTACAGAACCACACCCTACTGCTTATTGGCTTTACAGGCAGGAGCAAGTCACAGAACTTTCTCCCACTGGTTCAGTACCTTGTAGAATGGAGACAGGAGCAGTGCCCACCTCTTTTGGCTTTTGTGAGGATTAAATGAAACAACATTTTGAAAGTGCTTAGCTCACAGCTGTGAGGAATCTTTATCTTGGACTAAGTGTGTCAAGATTTTATTCCAAAGTGCAGGGCCTTTCCCCAACTGGATGTTGTTGTTGTTGGTAGGTGCTGTCGAGTCAGTGTCAACTCATAGTGACCCTACATACAACAGGGGAAACACTATTGTCAGTGCTTCTCTGCCGTTCATAGGGTTTTCAATGGCAGATTGATTTTTGGGAGTGGGTTGCCAGGTCCTTCTCCCAAGCCTACAGCACCCAGTGTTCCCAGGTGGTCTCCCATCCAAGTACTAACCAGACCTGACCCTGCTTAGCTTCTGAGATCTGACGGGATTGGATGCCACAGGCTGATGACAAACTCCAAATTGGAGTAGAGTTTTCTAACTGCTGTTTGTATCTAACTGCTCACCCACACTCAGGGACCCAGTCCCAACCCGGTATAGTGCTTTCCACCCAGTAGGCATTAAGTAGATGTTGATTTGTCATTGAACAATCCTCCATCACCGTAAGATCCCTCTACCTGTGCATGATCTTACTCACAGAGCAGTTTCCTTCTTTTATCAGTGCACTGGGGAGATGGTGATGGTATTTTCCAACCTCCCTTCTTTTTTGACCATGAATCCATAGCCTGTATTACATGGTCGATGTTACAGTCTGCTGCTGCTGGGAAATGTTTCTCTTGCTTTCTCCTTAATGCAAACACCATTCTTGGTCCCCACCATACTCAGAGGCTCTCTTTAGACAGAGACATGGCTGTACAATGACCCTCTGATTTTATGCTTTTAAAATTGGTGGCGACAAATGCCAAGAAATTTTTAAAACACAACGCGTTGCTGACCTGATTCTCTTCCAGCGTGGGTCTTTATGGTAAGGCCTTTCAGTAACTGGGCTAGATTTTGTTAAGCCACAGCGGTCTGAGCTACAGTGGATAATGAATCTGTCTGCTTGTGGGATTTTTTTTTTTCTTCTTTCTCCCAGCAAAGCACTGTTAAAAATAGGCCTTTAAAAAAGGTAACCGTGTCTTCTCTTATTTTTAAGGAGTAATTTTTATACTTCGTAGGTGTTATCTACAGAATTGAATTAATCAGCATCCACTCTGTCGCTGTTCTGGTGATGGTTGGCGAGGTAGAAATGTTGCTATTGTAAGCATTCGGTGCTTATTCTGAGTCCTCAGCTCACTGCTTACTTAAAGGTTTGAAAACGTTTTTCTCTGGAAAGAAACGTTAGGGATGGTTCATAGCTTTGTGTGATAAACGACCAGCATTTAGGAATGTGTAGCTGGTAACAGGGTTACCGGTAGTAGTATCATGCTCAAAATTCCGTGTTCAAATACTGGCTCTGCCACTTACTAGCTAGATGCCTATGGATAATTTATTTGTCCTCAGTTTCTTCACTTCTAAAATGGATTTGATGGTTTAGTTTTAGTACATACCTTCATAGGGTTGGAGGGGGGTTATAAAATGAAATACATGAAATCAGGCATGTGATAGACACTCGGTGAGCACCCTAGGATTGTTCTTTATCAATAGACTTTGCATGGTGATCCGTGCTACCAGGAGAGTAGAAATTTAAAATGCACCTTAATGGAGAATTTATGCTTTGGCTCCTGTGAAGTAAACACATCTTAGTGTACCATATCCTCTGCTGACGAGGGACCTCACGCCCTACAAAGCACACACACAGCTCACGTGGAGCAAGCGGAATGCCCACGCTGCTGGTGGGAGTGGAGAACACACAACCTCTTTGGTAAAACAGCTTTGTGCTTTCAGAAGTTAGACGTGCATCTAGCATGAGTCTTGGGCTTTCTACTCCTCAGCTTTTACCCAAGAGAGATGGAAGCTGTGTCCTTGCAAACACTTGCACGTGAATATCAAAGGCAGGTCCTCAGACACGTGCCCTTGCTACTATGAGGTTTATCTCTAATAGCCCAAACTTAGAAACCACCCAGCTGTCCGCCCACGTATGAAAGGATCAATAAAATGTTATATTCATTGAAGGCCTGCAGCTGTAGCCCTGTGGCATCCGATCCCGTCAGATCTCGGAAGCTAAGCAGGGTCTGGCCTGGTTAGTACCTGGATGGGAGACCGCCTGGGAACACCAGAAGCTGTAGGCTTGGGAGAAGGACCTGGCAACCCCCTCCCAAAAATCAATCTGCCATTGAAAACCCTATGAACAGCAGAGAAACACTGACAATAGTGTTTCCCCTGTTGTACAGAGGGTCGCTATGAGTCGGATACCGACTTGACGGCACCTAACAACAACAACAACAACAACAGCAACATTCATTGAAGGGAATCAGGCTTATCAGGAAATCAAATTAGCTGTTGGTATATTGCAACAACAAAGGTCAGGCTCAAAATAATTGTGCTGAGTGAGCAAAGTCAGACAAAAAGAAAAAGTACATACTGTTTGATTCCTTTTATATGAAACTTGAGGAAAAATGCAAACTGATGGAATAGGGAGTGGATCAGTGATTGCACAAGGATGGTGGAGATGAGAGTTGAGGTGAGGGGACATGACAAAAAGCCATGGGAAATTTGGCTGAGGGCAGGGCAGTGGCCATATTCATTGATCTTGATTGTCATCATTTCACTGATGTACACAAATATAAAGACATATCTGTATCTTTTAAGTATGTCTAGTTTATCAGATGTCTGTTATGCCTCAGTAACAATGCATTAAAAGAGATCCAGCCTACCATATCAGAAAAACTAGTGCAGTTGCTATTCGGCTGCAGAATAAAATCCATCTGCTAATTTCAATGAACATTTACTGGATTATTTATTAGGTATTTTTCTTTCTTTTGGAACTTGTAGTACCTTGTTATATGATTATTTTTGTGGTACTGGGGAGTTGAACCCTGGGCCTCACACATGCTGTTTTGCAAGCACTCCACCACTGAGCTATACCTGCAGCCCATTTTTCACTCTGTATTTTGAGGAAGGGTCTCACTAAGTTACCCAGGCTACCTGTGGCCTCGAACTTGTGATCCTCCTGCCTCCACCTCCTGAGTTGCTGGGATTAAATGTGTGTGCTTGTTAGGTATTTTTATTTGGAATAATAGGCCTGAGAGAATTTGAATCGCTGATTTTTCTGTCTTCTGATCGAGTCCTCTGTAATAGGTAAAGTCTTTTGTAATTATTGCATTGATCTTATAATCAGCCCTTATAGCAGCTAAATACTAGAAATTTTTGAAGACTTACACCTTTACTGCTTGGAACTATAAGTTGTTGTTAGGTGCCATGGAATCAATGTCCGATTAAAAGCGACCCTATGTAGAACAGGTGAAACAGTATTGTTAGTGCTTCTCTGCTATTCATAAAGTTTTCAATGGCTGATGGCTTTTGGGAGTGGGTTGCCAGGTCCTTCTCCTAAGCCTACAGCACCTGGTATTCCCAGGCGGTCTCCCATCCAAGTACTAACCAGGCCTGACCCTGCTTAGCTTCCAAGATCTGACGAGATCAGATGCCACCACGGTATGGCTGCAGGCCAGGACTATAAGTAGCTTTTTTAAAGTTTCTACGTTTCTCTCTTTCATGTCTTTGTTCCCAGCCTCACCACTTTGCTGCACAAGAGAACATTCTCTCCAATAGAAAAGGAATACCTGAGAAGCTGCCTTATTTGACATAAACAGACTTAGAATACTGTCAAAATAATTGTAGGTTTTGTTAGTTAACTAAGACTAAAAATCATAAAAGGTTCTAACCTAAAACGTGCATATTTAAGTCTTGATGTTGTTGTTAGGTGCCGTCGAGTCAGTATCCGACTCATAGCAACCCTCATAGGGTTTTCAATGGCTGTTTCAGGATTGCCTTGGGAGTGGATTGCCAGGCCCTTCTCCCATTTTTGCGGTGCTGAGAATTGAACTCAGGACCTCAGAGACTGCAGCACAGCACTCTACCCACTGAGCTAAATCCCAGCTCTAAGTCTTGATAGACACGTCTTTAACAAACAACTCTGAGCGTGGTTCTGATTGGACTTCAGCAACATCTTCCTGTCCTGAATGACTCCCATGGCAAGGAGTCCACAATTTCTATGTTGGGGTCCTTAAAGGGGAATGTGACTTTAAAAGGTACTTGAAAAATAATCTGAGTGTAGACTCTTTATAATAAAAACAAATTTTCCTAATGTGTTGACAAACATCTGGCCCTCCCCTATTTTGGCAAGAATTTTCTTTATTAGAGACTCGCAAAATCCTTCTACTGAGTTTCGCTCATACTAACTTCAACCCTTTCTTTTGTACGCATATTTCTTTGGCCCATAACCAGATTTAATGATATAATTACATAATAAGTACAACTGGCCTGCATAGGTTTAGGGACAAATAAAGTGACCCTTGTAGTTCCACCATTTGATATTGAATACAGGCCATCCACTAAAGAGTGGCTTTTAATTTGGCAGGTTGGTTAAGAAGAGGTTGGTTATGAGACCATCTACCATGCATATGCATTGTAGAAAATGAGAACACAAGTTATAAATCATGTATACAGCCAGAAGTTAAAGGTAATAGAATCCACTATTAGCATTTAGGTAGATATTCTTTTAGACTGTAATGTACGTGTACACGTATGTATGCAGTGTAGATTACTTTGTGACCTGCTTTTGAACAAAACTGTGGTGGATGTCCTGGAACGTAAGTACTCTTGCTTATCTCTACTCATTCCGGTAAACTCCTAGAAATGAAAGGATCAGTCAAAAGAGTATAGTCACATTTACGACCCTTAAAGAACACGGCCATATTAGCTGCCAAAAAAGATCATCCTTGCTCCAGAGAGGAGCAGGTATTTCACTCTATTTCTTGCCAGTATGATAAGTATTCCGACCCTGCTCACCACATGGAGAGTGTCTTGTTGGATTTGCATTTTGGAGGTGTTACTGAGTGACATTTTTTCTCTATTTTTCCACTTGCATTTATTCATTTGTGAAAAAAAGTTACTCTTCTTTACCTATTTTGTTTTCAGTGGCAGACCTGCCATTGAAAACCCTATGACTAGCTGAGAAGCACTAACAATCGTGTTTCACCTGTTGTACATAGGGTTGCTATGAGTCGGATACCAACTCGAAGGCACATAACAACAACCATTTTGTATTAGGCTGCTGTTTTCTTACTGAATTTTTTAGCTCTTGATAGCATGCATGTGGATGCCTTTTACCACTTACATGATACTCTGTAAAAATGTTTTCCAAGTTCAGTGCTTATCCTCTGACTTTATCTTACAACGTTTTTACTTTTACATTGTGACATTTCCTCGATTTTTGTTGCATTGTTTTTACTCAGAAAGACCTTTCCCAGTATAATTCCGGTAAGTGGATCATATTGATGCCCATGTGAATGTTGTTCCTGCACTAGGCATTGTGTCTCTCATTTATCTGTTTGTCCCAGGCCAGCATGAGCATGTAATTATGTTAGCTTTGTGAGTGGGTTTTGTTGTTGGACCAGCGAAGTTCCAGTTTTGCATCATTGTCTTTACTCATTCAATATATTTTCTTCCTAAGTAAATATTTCTAGATGGCGTATAGCTCAGTCTCCTTGTCATATTGCAAGTTTCTCCCCAGTTTTCTTAACCTGTGGGTGATTCACCGAGACCCTTGTGGAGTTGGAAAGCTTTTGGTCAACATTTGCTAAGTGTTTGTTTCTTTGATTCTTAACATCGTTGTACTCAACCTGCACTCAAATTTTTTTAAGTGTACTTTGGTTTTTTGTCTAGTCTGAGTTGCCTCTTAGTCTCTTACTGTCTTGTTGTTGTTAGGTGCTGTCGAGTCGAGTCTGACTCATAGCGACCCTCATAGGGTTTTCAATAGCTGACTGTTTCGGGATTGCCTTGGGAGTGGATTGCCAGGTCCTTCTCCCATTTTGTGGTGCTGGAAATAGAACTCGGGACCTCAGGGACTCCAGAGCAGCACTCTACCAACTGAGCTAAATCCCAGCCCCTTATTGTCTTAGATAGCCCTTAATAATTAACGATTACTTTTTCAAAAGCGTAGGGCAGGGATTACATGTTCCTGTCTGTGGCTACTGTGATCCTTGCCATCTGGAGCAGCTGTAGCCAGGCAGTAGGTGCTTCTCACTGCTCGGAACAGGACGTAGGGCGCCATGATGCTTCGCCCTATTGAAAGTCCCCACTCGGTCTTCAGGTTGAATGTAAGGCTTCACAGAGCTCAGATTCTTTGCACTGTCCGTTAAAAACCCTAATGTGTGGGCATTGTTGGGAGTAGGGTCAGCTGCTTTGTTTTTAGCCTGTTGGCTTTATGCATTAAGAGAGAATTGTGCAGCATCCAAAATACATCCAAGCAGAAGGCAGAAATTGGCCAGGTCAAGATGGTTTCACCCGCTCTGTGTATGGGTTCCTGCAGAGGGCTTGGCTAAAGATGAACACAGTGACTTTGGCATGGTCCTCCTTGAGCCATCCCTGGGCTCCTTTTGGTGACCCTTTCCTGTTTTTGACTTCTCCACTTGGCTAAGTGACACTGACATTTTACTTCCCTAATCTGATGGGCTGGGGCACTTGCCTGTCACTGATTGCCCATTTACAGAGACCTATTAGAGGTCGTGGGAGAAGGACCTGGCAATCTACTCCCAAGGCAATCCTGAAACAGTCAGCCATTGAAAACCCTATGAGGGTCGCTGTGAGTCAGATACCGACTCGACAGCACCCAACAACAGCAACAACAACAACATTAGAGGTCGTGAAGAAAGAGGAGACCTAGCCATAACAGAAGCGAGGGCACGCTCTAGCCACTCTCTCCTTTGTCAGGCTTTGTCAAACTGCCCTGTGTTGACTGTCAGATCTAGGTCACAGAGGCCATCACGCATGGCCTCATCCCTGCCCCTGCCCTGCACCCCTGGCTGTCCAGTCAGATGCAGTGTCTGCTGCCTGTCCTTTTGAAGTGCCTTTTACACTGAATGGCTCTCTAAGGTTTCTGTTCTTGGTTTTCCTGAACTTCTAAATCAAATACATAGAGGAGAAAGGTGCTTGTGCTGAAGATGTAAGGGAAGGAATTTGTATCTTCCAACATTAAGGACAAACATGCTCTGCAGCGTTGAAAGTTTGGCACTAGGAGCAGAGTTTACAGTTATCCAGGTGAAAAGTCCTCTGTGAAAGAAATAACTAATGTTGGAGGAGGTGAGTGTGGCAGCTGATTGATTCTCTAAGGGAGTCTTTAGAAACGCGGCTGGCGTCTTGAATAACAGCCAAGTACATCACAGTGGTCTAAGATCTTGAGGAATTTTTATTTAGTGTGACATTTAATTTGAAACTTTGAAAATTGTCTCCTATTCTTTCACCCACATTTTGTTTGGGGGTTCTGAGAAAACCATGTCCAATGTCACTAATGATTTTCTGGTACAAGGTCTGAAATATTTTTACTGAACTCTTCTCTTCCCATCGTCTACCCTTTCCACTGCCTCTGTAGCAGAGACCATTGCCACAGACACCTGTACCTGGTACTCTGACACAATACTGACAGAACAGTTAGTAGGAGCTCCTGGTCCGAGATCTTGGATGTGGGCATTGTGAGTGGGAAAAGGCATTGCATGCGTTTTGGGGGAGGTGCTGATGGAGGCCAGATTGGCTCTGCAGCCCTGGGTGCTACTTGCCATAACTAAGGCACTGAGGGAGTCTGAAGCTCCCCCATACACTGGGAGAAAGACAAAGAGCCAGCCCAATAAATCAGACCTTCAGTGGTTTCCTTCTTGGAAATGCTATATGCTACTATGAAGATCGGCCTGCAGCAGTAGCCCTGTGGCATCCGATCCCGTCAGATCTCGGAAGCTAAGCAGGGTCTGGCCTGGTTAGTACCTGGATGGGAGACTGCCTGGGAACACCAGAAGCTGTAGGCTAGGGAGAAGGACCTGGCAACCCCCTCCAAAAATCAATCTGCCATTGAAAACCCTATGAACAGCAGAGAAGCACTGACAATAGTGTTTCCCCTGTTGTATAGAGGGTCGCTATGAGTCAGATACCGACTCAACGGCACCTAACAACAACAACAACTATGAAGATCATTCAGTCCTCAGTCCTAGAGAATGTGTGGATGTGTAGGGATTTCTGAGGGTCTCTGGTTTATTTCTCCTGATGTTACTTTTTGGAATGAAATAGTGTATGCAAGTCTGCGGCCATATTACCCTAGCACCTGATCCCATCTGATCTTGGAAGCTAAGCAGGGTTGGATCTGGTTAGTCTTTGGACGGGAGACTGCCTGGGAATACCAGGTGCTATAGGCTAGGGAGAAAGACCTGGCAGCCCACTCCTGAAACATTCAACCATGGGAAACCCTACATTGGGTCGCTATGAGTAGGACCCAACTTGAGGGCACCTAACAACAACAATAAAACTGTATGGAAGATGTTGAAAACCTTTCTTTTTGTGTGTGTGTGCAGAAGAAAAGTTCAGTTAAGAAAGAACCACAGCTTTCCTTCTTGAGATAACTATTCATGGTACAAGTTAAACTTGACATCTAAACTACTTTACAGCATAGAAAAGTTGAGCTTTTAATTTTTTTTTAGAATAACTTGGAGAAGTTGTTTAGCATTTCTAGCTGTGGCCTTTATTATCCCCTGTTTTCTCAGTTTGCACTAATGCATGTTGTTTGGATGCTGAAATAATTGGCTTTTAACTGAGCAAAGCAATGGATCTAGGTTTAAAAAAGAAACAGTGTTTATGTGGGCTACAGATCTTTCTTGGGTTGGAGGTACAGGAAGGGACGCAGCACCGTATGTGTGTCCTGAAAGCTGACATTAGCTTTCCATGTTTAGCTCTGATGAGAAGGCTCCTCTACTGAAGCGACTAGGTGGGAGGGGCTGTTGGAATGGGCTCGCTCATTGTTCTGGCTGCGCCTAGCTCATCTTTGGTTTATCTCCTTAGGACATTCCTCGTGCTGCATTTTCAAGGTTCACTCATGACTAGGAATATGGTGGTCCGCATTTTCATAATTTTATACAAAATATTCTTGTTTTTTTTTTTTTTTTTGGCAGTCCTGGGGGTTGAACCCAGGGCCTCGCATCTGCATCCTCTGCAAGTGCTGGACCACTGAGCTGCACCCTCAGCCCATTTTTTAACTTTTTGAGACAGGGTCTCGCTAAATTACGCAGACTGCCTCTGGTCTCGAACTTGATCTTCCTGCCTCTGCCTCCCAAATTGCTGGGATTACAGGCGTGCGCCACTGCACCCGGCACAAAGTATTCTTTTTATACCAAGATAATTCTTGCCCTAAGAGTCCCACTTGATGTTCTGTTAACAGCTGTAGTGATTTTAATAGTGTTCCCTCAAATTCATGTCTACCAAAAACCTTAGAATGTGACCTTATTTGGAAATATTATAACCAGTTAAAGATGGATGCAATTAAGATGGGCTCTAAAGCCAATGATTGGTATCCTTGTACAGAGAAAAGACAGAGAGACACACATCGTCCAGTGCCACATAAACATGGGGCTTCCAGAAAGCTTCCAGAGGAAAGAAAGTATTCTTCCCCAGAGGCTTTGAACAGAGCTGGATTTCAGACTTATGGCTTCTCTAGTTGTGAGAGAAAAAGTCCCTATTCTTTTAAGACACCAAGTTTGTGGTACTTTTTTTTTTTTTTTTTTTTTTTTAATGACAGCTCTAGGGAACTAATGCAGCAAGCAACACACAATGACAGAAACTGAAGGTCAGCCAATTAACCTTCAACTATAGACACTCCAAGTTTATCTAGGTCTTAAACTGCACTGTTTACAATCATGCTGTAAAATTTCCATATGCAAGATGTTCCTACGTCTGGTACATCTTCCATCATAATTCGGTCAATATGTTGGCAGGGCAGATGTGCCAAAATCCTGTATCACTGAAAGAAGTTTCCATGGTTTTCTTTATCCTAACCTTTGGGAATGATCTGCAGGGATAAATGCCCATTGCTTTTGTTACTCTGTCAAAGTGAATTCTCATATTCCTTAAACCTACTTCTTGTAGCACCTTGGGACGTAAGGGATCGATTCTGTGTCTGAAGTATTTATTTGATCATTGTTATCAGTATCAGGGATTCAGGATAGAGCCTCAACAAAGTTGGAGGCCCTGTGAAGAATGCAGGATGATGCTGCATGGCCGTATCTTTCAGAAGTTCAGTGAGAAACACTGCGTCTGAGGCACAGTATACTGGCTTACACTGTTAGGATGAAGAAAAAGGAAAGCTGGTACGTAGTTACTGAGAGCAAGGAAAGCAATGTCTTTTTTTTTTTTTTTTTTTTTTTTTTTTGGTACTGGGGGTTGAACCCAGGGCCTCATGCCTGCATGCTCTGCAAGTGCTGGACCACTGAGCCACACCCCCAGCCCATTTTTTTTGAGACAGGGTCTCGCTAAGTTATGCAGACTGCCTCTGGTCTCGAACTTCCAGTCCTCCTGGCTCTGCCTCCCGAGCTGCCGGGGTTACAGGCATGCGTCACCTCGCCCGGCTGGAAAGCAATGTCTTTAAAAAAGGAAGTGATTCTTGGTCACTAGATGTAAATATGCAGAATCTTGGCGGCATTGATTCAGACTCCTGTTGCCTCGACCCCGCATTCTCAAATGTGTATCAGAAGTTTAAATTCAGCTAGTTTAGGCCTTCATGCTGTGGAATTCAATTATGCAGCCGCAATATGGTCACATGAAGTGGTGGCAGAGGTACTTACATGATTGAGAAATTTTACTGAGCTCCTGCTGTCTTGCACTTCAACGTGATGTTATTTGGCTAAATTTCTTGGAACAGGGGCCCTCTCGTTTGCTGTGAGGAGCTCCCTGACCGTGGAGGAAGTGGCCTAGGATAAATGGCACCTTCTGTCTCCAAAGCAGCTACTAGAAGCACTGGCATTAGCAGGTGCTAAAAATGAAGGACAAAATCCAGGCAATGTCTCCAGCAGAATTTCTAGCTAATTCCACCAACAGGACCTTCCAGCACAAATGGGCTCAGGACATAAAAGTGATTTGCAATGGAGAATCATTTAGCTAGTTGTAGATGTTATTTGTGCACATTTAGGAAAACCTCACTAGTATCTAATATTAAAAATCATATTCTCCCCTCTTTCCCAGGAGGTGCCATGCAAAAGCCTGACATTTTTCTTGGCCTGAGGCTAAGCACTGGAGTGTGGGGGGAGCAAAAGGAAGGACAAGAAAATTTTATTTATTTATTTATTTATTTATTTATTTATTGTGGTACTGGGGGTTGAACCCAGGGCCTCGCGCTTGCATGCTCCACAAGTGCTGGACCACTAAGCTGTACCACCAGCCCATTTTTTTACTTTTTGAGTCAGGGTCTCACTAAGTTATGCAGACTGTCTCTGGTCTCGAACTTGTGATCCTCCTGCCTCTGCCTCCCGAGCCACTGGGATTTACAGGCGTGCGCCACCACGCCCAGCGAGACAAGAAAATTTTTTGAACATGAACTCTACTAGGTATTACTTACTCAATTGACTCTTCAGGTTGATCCTATACTTTGTAGGCCTTGGGGTTATTAATTGTGGAAATTATTCTTAGTCTTAATTTGGAAAAAAAAAAAAGTCAGAAGACTAAAATGACTCAGTCCTGGTCATATGTGGAAGTAATTGTAGGAGCTTTTGTGAGGATACAGAAGGAAAGAAATGGGGAAGGGTGTGAGTATGCATATGCATCTGTCGATGTTGTTGTTGTTGTTAGGTGCCATCGAGTCGTGTCTGAGTCATAGCGACCCTCATAGGGTTTTCAATGGCAGATTATTTCGGGATTGCCTTGGGAGTGGATTGCCACGTCCTTCTCCCATTTTGCGGTGCTGGGAATCGAACTCAGGACCTCAGAGACTGCAGAGCGGTGCTCTACCAACTGAGCTAAATCCCAGCCCCCTGTCGATGTTGAGAGGTTTTTTTTCTGATGATTTCTGATTTCATTTTTTTTTTTTTTTTTTTTTTTTGGTACTGGGGGCTGAACTCAGGGCCTCTTGCTTGCATACTCTGCTGGTGCTGGACCACTGAGCTGCACCCCCAGCCCATATTTTTACTCTTTGAAACAGGGTCTCGCTAAGTTATGCAGACTGCCTGTGGTCTCAAACTTGCGATCCTCCCACCTCTGCCTCCCAAGCCGCTGGGATTACAGGTGTGCGCCACTGTGCCTGGCTTTGATTTCAATTGTTTAATAACAAATGTGGAAGGACTATTGATAACATCGAATCCATATAGTCTAGGCTGAAAGGCAAGGGCTGAAGTGTGATCTGTTGCTCCACTACCTATAAAACATGCGCCCCTTTATATGCACAAAGTGAAAGCAAAGACAGGGCGATTGACTGCTCTTTCTTCCCTTTATGCCATTACACAACATAATTAACGACATAAATAACATAGAATTAAATAGTTTTACTTGTATTTACTGAAGAATTTTATATGTCCTGTTCTTAATTTAAAATACAGACAGTGGTGTTTTATAAGTTGTTTTACATATATACATTTACTTAAGTTGTCGTTTTCATAATACATAATATGTAAATTGAGGTTTTTGTTTTATGTTGGGTTCTGTGTCAGGGATGAAAGAGATGAAAGCTTCCTTAGTCCTGTACTGTATCACAGACAGTCCAACTTTATCTTAACATAGGAAGATAGAGTTTGGGTTTCTCTTGGGCAATTCTGTGTCCTTAACAACACTATAAGCTGTCCACCGAGCATCGGTCACTGCCTAGACCAGTTGCTCTGAGGCCATCGATGTTGCCCATTGTCTCTTGTCTGTGGACCTTGCACAGCTGGCCCCGAGTGCCAGCCAGTGTTTCTTACTCCAGCTGACAGAGCTAATCGGGATGATCAATATGGCCTCTGCTCTTTGTGGCGCACTCACTAAGTGGATTTACTTCACTTAATATCCACATGGAGTAGCTGGGCAGTGGAGATTTTAACTAAGCCCTGTGCTGATTATTAACATGTGCTGGGGTGGAAAAGAATGTAATGTTCCCATATCCATAAAAACAAAAGCTCTTCGGGACGGGCTACCCCAAACAGGGTTGTTCTTGTTGTTCTTGTTAGGTGCCCTTGAGTCGGTATCCGACTCATAGCGACTCTCATGGGGTTTTCAATGGCTGTTTCGGGATTGCCTTGGGAGTGGATTGCCAGGCCCTTCTCCCATTTTTGCAGTGCTGGGAATTGAACTCAGGACCTCAGATACTGCAGCGCGGTGCTCTACCCACTGAGCTAAATCCCAGCCCCTCCCAAACAGGGTTTGTTGTTAGGTGCCATCGAGTCATGTCTGACTCATAGCAATCCTCATATGTTTTTCAATGGCTGATTGTTTCGGGATTGCCTTGGGAGTGGGTTGCCACGTCCTTCTCCCATTTTTGCAGTGCTGTGAATCAAACTCAGGACCTCAGAGACTGCAGAGCGGTGCTCTACCAACTGAGCTAAATCCCAGCCCTCCAAACAGGGTAGTGTATGTAAATACAATTGCACTTTAGCATTATTTTTTTCAGGTGATTCTCCACAACTAAGCATGAAGGGAGCTATTGTTTTGAAAGCATGTGGAAAGGCAATTGTCTTTTGTCCATGGAAAATCTCATAGTAAGTCAAAGGGAAAGGTATCTTCTCTTATCCAGCTCACCTAGTGATATAGTGATGGTTGTTGTTGTTGTTGGGTGCCGTTGAGTTGTGTCTGACTCATGGTGACCCTTAAAGGGTTTTTCAATGGCTGACTGTTTCAGGATTGCCTCGGGAGTGGGTTGCCACATCCTTCTCCCATTTTTGCGGTGCTGGGAATTGAACTCGGGACCTCAGAAACTGCAGAGCAGTGCTCTGCCAACTGAGCTAAATCCCAGCCCATAGTGATGGTTACATTTCCCAAAACCAAGTATAAGTTGAAAGCAAACTTGTGCTGTGTTGCTCACATAATGGTTGCAAGTTCACTCTACAGTTGTTCTTTTTTTTTTTTTTTTTTTTTTTTTTTAGTTGACAGATGTAATTTTAAAATTATATGGAGTACAATGTGATATTCGGGTACATTTATATCTTGTGTAATGATTGACTCGGTATATTCAGATTATCCATTATTGGTTCCAATATGGAATACTACTCCTTCATGGAATGCTGACTGCATTGTAAACTAAAGTTTAAACCGTTTAACACAAGTTTAAGCACCAACTTAGATCACCATTTGCTATAGACAGTGCACTCTGAGGTTACTGTTAACATTTATTTGGCCAAAAATTCAGAATATACATTTTCTTTTCTTCTGTTTTTATTTTGAGACAGGATCTCACTAAGTTACACAGACTGCCTCAGCCTTGACCTCATGATCCTCCTGCCTCTACCTCCTGAGTTGCTGGGATTGCAAGTGTGCTCCACTGCACTTGTCCTAGAATATACATTTTCTTCTAATCCTGTGTTTCTTAGCAAGTAACTGGTTATAGGCGGTTTTCCATTTCATACGGAACTTACCTTCTTTTGGTTTTACTGCATCTTTTAGGTGTATGTGCTTTATTTGAGATGAGAATAAGTCTGGTATAATAGCAGAAATACGAGAGAAGAGCATATGGACTCTCAGCTTTGGAAGATCTTTTGGTTTATTGTGACACTGGAGAGTGACTCATCAAGTTCACTAATGCCAGGCCTACCCTTAGTTGGTTATTTGTTTGGAATACTGTTGTAATTTTCCCTTTGTTGTCAATAGTGTAATGGCTAGGATCCAGGATTTTCACTATATCATTAACTACAAAGAGGGGGATGTGTCTGACGCCTCACAAGGGCCTGAGGATGTCCTGGTGGGCCCTGCTTCAACCGGTTTCATAATAAAGCTGCGTCTGTCAACTTTGTATTCCACTCAGAAATGATATATACTGCTGTTGGTTTTAAATAGCTAATTTAATGTTAATCTTTATTAGACGTCATTGATTTGCAACTGGGCATGCTCTTTGCATGTGGTGGTAAATTTGCATATTTGTTCCAAGTTTAAGAAGCTCAGTTGGCTTGTGCAATTACTTTTCTGAGAGCGTACAAGTTATGATCATGCTACAAAGGTTCCTCGCTTTTGACCTGATAGAATAAGCCACCTCTGCCCGTCTGAGTCAATCCTCTGAGTCCTCACAGAACGACAAAGTGCTCTGGCCCAGGAAGGCCCTGAAGTCTCCAGCATGAAAGGGCGTGGCAGTATGCTGTTTTGTAGCTTGATCTCAGGTACTCTCACATTCATCACTGCTGTCGAAAGGCATAGGATGGTCTCCTGGCAGGGGCAGAGAGGGGCAAAAGTCACAGCGGAGGAGGAATGGAGAAATGGACGAGCTCTGACAGTTTTTCTCTGTTGCTTTGTCAAGTTGTCTTAACACACTTGCTTAAAGCACTGGAGCACTGACTTCACTCCTCAGTAGTCCTGTGTGCAATGTCAAAAGGTGTCTGTGGAGTGTGTGTGTGTGTGTGTGTGTGTGTGTGTGTGTGTGTGTGTGGACACACAGTTACACATGAGCACATGATAGAAGTAAAGACGAAGAGAGGACTTTTTAAAAAATAGGTTTAAAGACCAAAGCACCACACAAATATGGCATACAGTGATGAAATAAAAAACAGCGCATCTACGGAAGAGGAAGCCCATCCTAACCAGAGCCTATTGCCTTGGCTACTAGAGCATGTGGCCTGAAAGCTGCATGTGCTAATAACATCCTAGGTTGCCTTTTTTCCCCCTTTTCTGCCTGAGGGGCATATTGTTAGGCACTCAGGATGCCTGGAAGACCGAGAGGGACGTGTTGTCATTGTGCTGGAAATCAAAGCTGATGCGGGGACCGGTGGGGGCAGTAGCAGGACAACTGAGCTGCCAATGTCGTTGCTTGCATCTTGCCAACCTCACAGAACTGTGGGATTCAGCTCTTCGTTAGTAAATGTGCACACTGGGCTGTAGATGATAACTCAGGCCCTGACCTATTTTTCTGGTTACTGAAGCCTAAATGAACCCGTCAGGAGAGCTCTTTTAAGTTGGAATCATCTTGATTATACCCGGAACCTTCAAAAGCCCTGGCCTATGGCAGAGGCCCCTCCACCGGAGTCTGGTCAGGCTTTGTGGCTGCAGTGTAAGCTAAGGATTTTTCAGGACCGGAGACCTATTGAAGTCATCCTTGTAATTGAATTAAAAATGAGAGGCATAGCCGTAGTTAGAGCACAAAATAGGAGGAACTGGCTCCTGCCATGAGATGGGCTCAGCGGTTTCAGCCACCATTCTGTTTGAATGCTGTGTTGCTGGAACGCCAAGAGGAAGCCAGCAGCAGCCGGGAGCAGCGAGGCTCTGTGCCCTGGCAAGGGCAGGGAGAGGACGGGAACTCCCGCAGCATATGTTGTAGGGATTTCTGCAGGAGCATGGGCTGAGGCTGATGGGAAGAGAGGAATTTTAAACGGGGCCACCTGTCTTTTTAGAGACGAAGACTCATAAATCCAGCCAGTTCGGGGCTTCTGTGTCACCAACCTGGCTTTCACACTGCACTCTGGTGATGCCATTTTGCTGGAGCCTGCAGAGACCTGAGTGGATAGATGGGAATGGATGGTGAGGGAGGGACTGCAGGCCTGCGCCCTGGTGCGTGTGAGGTAGAGGGAGGCCGTGGACATTAAGGCAATAAGTGGGTAGGACCTGAGTTTCTACGAAATCTCTTCATATCTTGCCCCCCAACAATAGGCAGGTAGTACATTTCTCCCACAGGCCAGAGTGCCAGTTCAATAGTCCATGTTAAGCTGGGTCCAGTGGCAGACATCTGTAGTTACAGTTACTTGGGAAGTTGAGGCAGAAAGATTGCTTTGATCTCGAGAGTTCAGGACTACCTTAGACAACATAATGAGACCCTGCCCCTTAAAAAAAAAAAAAAAAAAGGATGGAAAGGGCAGTGTGTTTTTCTACTCTTTTGACTTCAAATCTTTCATCCGAATGATTTTCAAGCATTTGGGCTGATAGCCTGTGTAAGAGAGCATGTAAGACTTTGTTGTTAGGTGCTGTTGAGTCGAGTCTGACTCATAGCTACCCTATGTACAGCAGATAGAAACACTTCCCGATTCTGTGCCAGGCAAACAGATCTTATTTATGTTTAAGCCCATTGTTGCAGACACTGTGTCAATCCATCTGGTGGAGGGTTTTCCTCTTTTGCGTTAACTTGCCACTCTCCCAAACATGATGTCCTTCTCCAAGGATTGATCTCTCCTGACTACATGTCCGAAATATGTAAGACACAGTCTGGCCATTCTTCCTTCCAAGGAGCACTCTGGATGCACTTCTTCTAGGACAGATTTGTTGTTTTAAGTCTCTTTTTGTAAGACTTTAGCATAAGACATATAAGACACAGCAGGAACTGGTTATGCATTTGAGACTTTTAAATCCATGGACTCAAATTTTATAGATCAGCAGTCCTATCTTGTATTTGCCAGAATTGCAGTCTCTATGGCTTAGGAAAACACAAACAGTTATTTTTGTTATTCTTCTTCCATTTGAACAAGCAAAATACAGAAATAAAAATAGTTAACTAAGGGACACTTTGCCTGAAATAACAACATAAATAGTTGACTGATATCTGCTGAGATGTCCCTCGTCGTCTGGATGATTACAGTCAAAGACTCAGGCAGCCAGGCATTGTGGAACATGCCTATAATTCCAGCACTCAGGAGGCTGAGGCAGGAGGATTGCCAGCTTGGGGCCAGCCTGGGCTACATAGTGAGATCTTATCTCAAACAAACAAACAGACATTCAGATAGGTCAGGGCTGTTTTTGCTTATATTTGGTAAATAAATGATGCTTCCTGCTGTCTTTCACCTGCAGCTGTAGCCCTGTAGCATCTGATCCTGTCAGATCTTGGAAGCTAAGCATGGTGGGGCCTGGTTAGTATTTGGATGGGAGACTGCCTGGGAATACCAGATGCTGTAGGCTTGGAAGAGGGACTTGGCAACTGCTCAAAACAAACAAACAAATCAGCCATTGAAACCCCTGTGAGTAGCTGCCTGTTGTATGTAGGGTCACTATGAGTCAGATACTGACTTGATGGCACCTAACAACAGCAGCAACAATTGTCTTTCAGTATTTTCTTCCCTGATTACGAAGTCCTAAACACTGTGATGGGAGAAGGACCTGGCAACCCTCTCCTAAAAATCAATCTGCCATTGAAAACCCTATGAACAGCAGAGAAGCACTGACAATAGTGTTTCCCCTGTTGTGCAGAGGGTCACTATGAGTCGGATACCGACTCAACGGCAACTAACAACAACAACAAACACTGTGAGGCAGCTGAACACGTGACCCTGAAACTGAAGTTAGCGTGTTGTTGTTAGGTGCCGTCGAGTCAAGTCCAACTCATAGCGACCCTCATAGGGTTTTCAATGGCTGAGTATTTCAGGATTGCCTTGGGAGTGGGTTGCCACATCCTTTTCCCATTTTTGAGGTGCTGGGAATCAAACCCGGGACCTCAGAGACTGCAGAGCAGCGCTCTACCAACTGAGCTAAATCCCAGCCCCATAGACTTCCTGCTAAAACAAGCCAGCAGCAAGGATGTATATTTAGCTGTAATGGCATTGGGCGCTGGAAGGCCCTCTCAGGTCGCCTAGTCCTCACCAGTTCACAGAAGGAAGTAAAGACTCAAAGATGATGAATGCCTTATCCTCAGACAGACAACTCTCAGAGGCTGATGTCCTGCTACAGGTGGATTTACAAAAGGGAACTTTTAGGTAGACCAGCTGTCTGTGGCCACTGGTATGAAGTTCACATAGATGAAGGCAAAAAATGGTGTGAATTTGTGGTTGATGCTGGACAGTAGACATAAAGGGGAACAACTTGAGGGTTGTGGGGTAATTTCGGCACAAGAAGGACCAGAGTGTTTCCTCCTGGGAGGTGCCTGATTACATTAAAATAAAAGTATTGTATTCTTTTCCCAGCTAAAATCAGATGGTGGACATGCTTAGGGGACTGGAAGGAAGGACTTGGGTAAGTGCTGGTAGTAACAGAAGCAAGGAACATTGCGCTTTCTGTGTGCTTGTGCTAGCCACGCCTTCATTGCACATGCCTTTTAAAATTTCATTAGCGTTGAAGGCTAATGCAGTTCTAGTCGTTAGACCATTTTGTTTCTTGGCAAAAGAGAATTCTTCAGGGGATGATCCATTCTCTTGGATGTGCAGGAGGGAAAGTTAGATAGTAAATTTTCTATGTCATTCTGCATTTTGGTAGGGAGGAGTTCTGCCCCAAATACCTCATTTGCTTTCATCTTGAAGGGAATTTATAGGTATTCCATTTCTGTCTTGCTGTCTCTTTGTCCTCCTGATAGAGGGTATTTGTGAATTTTGGGAGCCAGCCAAGGAGGGAATTAGGTAAGCAATGCCTATATTTTTGCTTTTACCATATGTTCATATAGTAGTAATATTTAATAATAATTATCCTTGAGATAAGCGAAGACTTAGAATCGTGTTGCAAAATGTAGATTTGTGTTTTTTAGGAGCAATTTAGAAACTGAAGTGCTGTGTGTGAGATATATTTGAAAAATAGACAGAGCCATACCACATGTATTCTAAAGGTTTTGTGTCTTACCTATATCAGAATTACCTGTGTTTGAGTTTTAAAGATTGGTTATCATGCAGATGCATTGTTAATGTCAAGTAAATTAATTTCCTTTGTGTTTTCTAATTTCCTCAAGCTTTTTTTTTAGTCTTGTTAAGAGATGGAGTGAATGATTCTTGTTGGATAATTTTTAGGCCAGCTTGTTTCTCCTCTCTTAATTCTTTGCTGTGTCTGGTGTCATGTGGAGTGTTAATGCATTTACTCCTAGAATTTACTCCATTACAATTCGAATCATGCTATGATTTTTCAATAGGTAAAATTACAAAAAGGGCAGAAACCATACATGGACCGTCAACATGGAAAATGAACATTTTCCTTTTCTATACCCCGGATATTGAAATTGCAAGTTCACAATTATATTTAGCATACTTAGAGTCTTTACACCAAAAAATCTAAGATTAATAGTGTTATTAAAAGATAGTTACTGCTTTATGTAAATCTCATGTTACAATTATTTAGTCTTGGTAACAAGGTGAGGACTGTGATGTTCTTTCTCCTTTACTAATAAGTCACTGTATAATCCTAGGGTAAGACTAAAATCATTGTAGTTTTGAAACCATTTTTCAATGCACTAGGGGTTTCCTGGCTTTTAAAGCAGCAAATTCACATGCAGTCCCGTTTAGGCAAAACCCCAGTTAAACATTTGCATTGCAATAGGAGCAAAAGTTGAAATAATGTTAGCACTTAGAACATTGTATGCAGTTGTTGTTAGGTGCCCTTGAGTCAATGTCTGACTCATAGCCACCCTATATACAACAGACAAAACACTATTGTCAGTGCTTCTCTGCTATTCTTAAGGTTTTCAACGGCCAATTGTCTTTTGGGAGTGGGTTGCCTGGTCGTTCTCCCAAGCTTACAACACCTGGTGTTGCCAGGCGGTCTCCCATCCAAGTACTAACCAGGCCTGATCCTGCTTAGCTTCAGAGATCTGATGGGATCAGAAGCCACAGTGGTATGGTTGCAGACTTGTATACAGTAGACCCTCTATAAATGTCTATTGAATTAAATGGGATTATTGTAAGCATATCTGGTTATAGTAAAGACCATGTCCTTTCTCTAAATCTATGCTGCGACGAAGGCATTTTAAGGGAGGATATGGATATTAAGTAAAATATTGACGATTGATATTCATAAGTAAGATCTAAGATTAAAAGGATTGGATGTTCCTGTGTACTAAGCACTGGGAGAGAAAGTCTAGCAACGAAGGTTAATGGGATGGGGTGTCACATGTCCTGTCCATAAACTTTTGTTATGGTTCAGAAGAAGATGGATGCACTTTCAGGGAGAGCTCTTGAGAGAAGTTTTTATTTGGAAGCCCTTGGAGAGGCAGTCCCTCTACAAGAACAAACACTGGAGCAAAAGTTTGCTTATTGCTGATGGAATCAGAGCAGAGTCCTGGGTATTTGTACGCCATCCTATCAGAAAATAATGCTATTCTACTCTACCTTCCCCACTCCAGGAATTCTCAGTCCTGCAGTCTACCAGGTTTCCCTGCACAGTCCTGTAAATGTACCTCTTCAGTGGTGTGACTCTGAATTTTCCATTTTTGTATCAAAAATTTTGGTGGTAGACCTCATCTCTGCTCTGCCACTTCCTGGTGTCTCCAAATTTGGATGGTCCTAGAGTAACATAAATTGGGAGAAGGACCTGGCAACCCACTCCCAAAAATCAATCCGCCATTGAAATCTCTATGAACAGCAGACAAGCATTGATAATAGTGTTTCCCCTGTTGTATGTAGGGTCACTATGAGTCGGATACCCAACTTGATGGCACCTAACAACCACAACAGAGTCACATATATGGGATAAACATATGTACTTGACTCATAGTGGCTGATCAGTAAATGGTGTTTCCATCTCTGTGTGGTGATGCGTCCACTTCAGCCACTTGTGACAGTTCCCAAGTTACACTGATTCCAAGGTGATTGCTCTCCCAGAAACACTGTGGGCTAAGCTTCAAGAGGTATCTTAGTGTGACCAACTGGGATTTTTCTTTTTAAATATTTTTCTTTTTGATCTGCCCTTTTGTGTTGACCTCTATTTTTGCATCTAGTTTTTTAATCATTTTTTTCCCCAAGTGAAGGATTTTCCAAACTTGTGCTGGTGTTCTGAAGTATGCGAAGCTAAGCTGTGGACTCTGTGGGGGCAGCAGTTTTATTTTGCTTGCAAGAGCCTGACTTAGAGCAGGTGTTAGTGAAGCATCTGTTCCCTTGAGAATAACTGAAAAGTTGACTTTGCTATTTTCTATTCATCTTTCTAAATGTGTATTTTAGTACTTCCTTTCTCCATTGTTGCAGTGTGCTAAGGCTATAATAAAAAGTAAACATTAAATTATTTTTAAAAATATGATAAAGCCCTAGGCAGCAATTGAAACAGAATCCTAACCTGATTAAGCTTTAGAAAAATCCCCTGGAAATTATATTCAAAAGGTGATTGAGGGTGCATAGACTGCTGCAACACCCTCTTCCCATCATTCTTCATTTAGAGAATCCCCTGTCTATGTCTTTTAGCTCAAGAAACATTCTTTGGTGGGAGGTGATTGCCCATTATATCATATACATAAAAGATTTCCAAAACGATCATTAATAACACTATAAATCACATCTACTATCCTAAGTAGCTTATGCTCCTATTTGGATATTTCTTTAGTGCTGTTGGCTTCATCTTGTGAGATATGTAGAAATTTCACCTTAAAACAAATACATATTGTTTATTTCTTCTTTGAAATAAACCTATTTCCTGACTAACCAGCCTCATTTCCCTAGCCAGGGAAGAGCCCTTTAGGATGAAGGACTGTGTCTTACCTATCTTTGCACTATACTTTAGGGGATAGCAGAACACAGCCACATGGATGGTGTGTAGCACCTTTTTAATCATGTGGGTTTGAAGATGTTAGCCATCAGTCTGTGAGATGTTCCTTACCCTTGGCTAGTCTTTGAAAAGGACAGAGCCTGAACTGCATCCCAGTTAATCCTCAAACTGCTAGATTTCTCAGTTACTGAAGATAATTTCAGGGGCATCAGGGAAAGTTCAGTTGCTGTCTTCTAAGTTATTTTTTGGCTTGGAATTCCCTATCCTTTCTCCACACCTTCCCCCTTAGGTGAAAGCTGGAGGAAGCTATTTCTTAGTTTTAAAAGCTGATAGCAAAAAATAAATTTGGGCCCTTATCTCATGAGATACATGAACATGACTTCAAAGTGTCCTGGAAAACTCTAAATGTCACGAGAGCTAAAACCGTAGAACTTGTAGGCAGAAACATAGGTATAAAAACTCATGACCTTGGATCAGGCAATGGTTAAAAGTACAAGCAATGAAAGAAAAAATACATCAGTTGGATTAAATCAAAAGTAAAAAAGTCGAGGGCATTAAAGGAAACTATTTAAAAAGTGAAAAATCAACTTACAGAATGGGAGAAAATAATGCAAATCCTATATCTGACCAGAGTCTAGCCTTAGAATATGTAAAGAACTCTGATAACAAAAAAGGTAAATGATTCCATTTTAAAAATAAACCAAGTATTAAAAAATATTTCTCCAAAGAAGCTATATAAAATGGCTAAAAAGCACATGAAAAAAATCTTAGCACCGTTAGTCATTGCGGACATGCAAATCAAAACCATAGGAGATACCAATTCACCTACTAGGATGGCTGCATAAAAGAGACAGATAATAACAAGAGTTGGGAGATTATGGAAAAAAAAAAAAAAGGAACCTCTGTGCATATGACCTGGGAACGTGAATGGTGTGCCTGCTTTGGAAAACCAGTCTGGCTGTTCCTCAAAAGATTAATCAGAGCTAGAGAGCCAGCAATCCCACTCCTGGTATACACCCAAGAGAAGAGAATTATGATAATTTTATCTCAAGGGAAAAAAACAAAAACCTAGTTGATAATGTAATGGAGCTACATAACTATTGGAAGAACTGTGGCAATATGGCAGTGTCTAATCGTTGTTGTTGTTGTTAGGTGCCGTTGAGTCGTGTCCGACTCATAGCAACCCTTATAGGGTTTTCAATGGCTGATTGTTTTGGGATTGCCTCGGGTGTGGGTTGCCACGTCCTTCTCCCATTTTTGTGGTGCTGGGAATCGAACTTGGGACCTCAGAGACTGCAGAGTGGCACTCCACCAACTGAGCTAAATCCCAGCCCCTGTCTAATCATAGTTTTTGCTTCTTCTCAGTCTGGCTGTCACTTGGCTCTGTGATTTGACTAAGTGTCCCCCAAAGGTCATGTACAAAAGGCTTGCTTGCCAGCCTGCGGGAGGTGGTGGAACCTTTAGGAAGTGGAACCTTTAGCGGTACTGTACCCCAGTGTTACTGCCTGCCCTGAGGAGTTCCCCTTCTCGGGATCTCTGCTCAAGGGAGATGCCAGGTCTTTGGCTCCATCATAAAAAAGAATTTTAGGATGAGTCAGGAAGAGAATGAAGCAGTTTGAAGTTCCTTAGGCAAAGAAAAGAGATGGTACAAGCTTATGAGCGAGCACGGGCATCGAGAAAGAGAGAGAGAGACAGACATTGCCAGAGCAGATCTGGAGAAGGAGGCATGGGTCCTAAGTGCTGGCAGCAGGCAGATCCTTCCCCAGCAACAACAATTACCTACCTTCCCCGGCACCAGATAGGTCAGTTTATCTATGTTTCTCTGTATAAAAGAAATTATATGATGCATAGACATTATAGTATAGACTATGTTGTTGTTGTTAGGTGCTGTCAAGTCCGACTCATAGCAACCCTATGTACAACAGGACGAAACACTACCTGACAGTGTGCCGTGCCTAGCACTATGCCAGTACTTCTTGGCTATTCATAGGATTTTCAATGGCTGATTGTTTTCAGGATTTCTTTGGGAGTGGATTGCCATGTCCTTGTCCCATTTTTGCGGTGCTGGGGATCCAACGCAGGGCCTCAGAGAGCACAGAGCAGCACTCCACGAACAGTTTATTAAAGATATAGATTATAAAGAGAGCACACCTTCGAGACATGAAGGCAGGCAGTAGTAAAGGGATACTGCTGCCCAGAGCCAAGATCACATTGTTTTTTATGGTGGTGGTTGAGCCTTCAGGGGAAGGAAAGAAAGTTTTACATGTGGGGCCTGTGCCCAAAAGGAGTTAATGGATTCCCAGTTTCTTCAAAGGACTGGACTCAGAGGTGGGCATTTCAAAAGGTTAGATATCCACATAGCTACGGATCTTGATAAAGGAACAGAATTCACTAAACGTCCCTTTGGATTGCTGGGAGTGGTATATGTCTCACACTGTTTTATCAGCCTTCCTGGATGAATGTAGAACTGAGGTGTGATTTTAATTCTGCTTCCTTCTAGCAAGTATGCTGTTTGTGAAAGGGTATTAAATCGCTCAAGGGAGCACTGACCATCAGACCACAGCCTTTGTCCCACAAGAGGCTTACACTGATATTTACATGACAGGTCACTTGGAAGCACTTGGCTAGGATGGAAAGTGGCTGGCTGCAGGACCCTCTCTTCCCTTTCTTCCTGTTACCCTCTAGCAGAACCTAGTGGAGGGAAGTGAGGTCACTAGGGTTGTGCCCTTGAAAGGGGGATTGGGCCCTGGCTTCTCTCTCTCCCTGCAGTGTACTCCAGCCATGATACACTGCCTTGCCACAAGTCTGAAAGCAATATGTTGGTCAACCATGGACTGAAACATCCCCAACGGGCAGCTAAAACACTTGGGAAGAGGACAGATCGTGCAGGTGAAGCCAGACTTTAGGTACCAGAAGGGAGATCCAGAATACAGCCCTTGGGTTTTAGATTGAGTGACTCGAAAGGACCAACCTCAGAAGCCATCTCGTTTAAAAAAGGGCAGAAATATTGAGAAGGGCCACCCGCATGTGAGTGGAGAGTTGACGCCATGGGACTTCCGTGTTACAGTCCATCCCACTGCATTTCCTGTTCCTGCGAGCCCACAGTCAGATGGTGGGACTCACCCCACGTGTGCACATCTTGGAGGAGGAGGAGGAGCTTGTAGACCGGGGCTCTGTCATCACCGAGAAAGGCCCCTTGGCAGCTGTTCTCCTGTGCTCCGAGGCCGAGTTTGTTCTGACATTGATTTCTTGTTTCTCTTACCGCTCTCTGGGGATATATCACAAAGAAATTTAATGAATTTTTTTTTTTTTGGTCTGCATTTATTTGATGCATGACCTGGTGGCTTGAGAGTTGCTGTTACCTTTCTCCTTTCTGATTATTATGTACTGCATAACTAAATCAATAAAGAACAGAATGGAGAAAAATAGCTCTGCTTAACGTTTCAGGGGTGATGGAGTAATAGTGTCCATAAATATTTATGTTTTCCTGGGAAGATGTCTTTTTCTCTTTGACATTCAGATGGGTTCACTGCGATAGTCACCGCTGTGGTGGGGTTGTGTGTCGGCTGGGGTGGAGGGAGATGGAAATACTTGTTCCCCCAATAAATTTTCTAGATGTCTTTCAAAAGATAGAGAAGATGAAGCATCCGAAGAAGGAATTTTTCATTCTAATAAATGGGTTTCTCCCCTCCCCCCTGGGCAGGTAGAAACGCTTAGTCTTTTCTTAGCCAGGACAGTAACAGTCGGGGGAAACATGAACATGTAATGAAATGCGTCTAAAAATCCAAGTAGATTTGGCTGTCTTGAAGGTACCTTGGAGTTCTGTATCTTCCCAGCCCTCCTTGGCCCCGGTCTCTCCTTTCCTTTTTGCTTCTGCTATCTCAGTCCTGGGCTGGGATTTAGCTCAGTTGGTAGAGCTCTGCGCTGTAGTCTCTGAGGCCCTGAGTTCAATTCGCAGCACCACAAAAATGGAAGAAGGACCTGGCAATCCACTCCCAAGGCAATTCTGAAACAGTCAGCCATTGAAAACCCTGTGAGGGTTGCTATGAGTCGGATACTGACTTGAGAGCATTTAACAACAACAACAACATCTCAGTCCTGATGTAAGCCCTGTCTGCCAGGGTTGATACCTCCCGCCCTGCTTAGGCAGCCACAGTGAAGAATGGAGACCCTGGGAGCAACCCAGAGCCCTGCACTAGTAGGGTCTATATGCCCGGATAACAGCAGAGGCATGCTCAGGGAGCATGAAGTTGCCCCTGTCCATGTTCACAGGCAAGGAGTGTCAAGATAGGATGAAGGGAGGCAGTAGAGAAGCGGAGTAGTGCTTCCTTGCTTGGAGGGGACTTGAGCACGGTTCTGTACTTAAGGAGCTGCAGGTAAGGTGAGAGAGCACTCTGCTCTTTTACTTGGTTTGAGTTATAGTTGCCTGGTGTAGACATAGGAGCGATGCCCACTGGTCAGGGATAAGCTCTTGGTGACTAGAAAATGGAAGTTGATTAGTATTAATACATGCAGTTTGGGGTCTAAATAAAATCTTTTTGAAACATAGGGATGATGGAATTTAAAAAGATGAGGACCAACCTGGAAAAGTTGAAATCCACTGGAATAATGTTGGAGTCTGAGGACTTGTATGTCTAGATTCAGCTGTCTGGGATGAGGGACCCAGAATTAAAGGTGTCCATCTCTGAGGACTTATGTGTCTAGATTCAGCTGTCTGGGGTGAGGGACCCACGATTAAAGGCGGTGATGTCTGCAGGCCTTGGCGACAAACACTGGAGATCAGCCTGAGAATTTTAATGGAATGTCCTAGTCTGCTGATGCTATAATGAAATACCCAGGACTAGAGAGGTTATAAACAATAAAAATTTCTCACTGTTCTAGAGGCTGGGAAGTCCAGGATCAAGGGGCCCAGTAAATTCAGTGACTCATCAGGGCTTTTCTCTGTTTCCAGGATGGTGCCTTGTTGCTGCATTCCCCTTACAGGACAAAACACTGTGTCTTCATGTCACAGAAGGGATGAAAGGGGCAAGCTTGCCCTTCTAAGCCTTTGAAAAGGTGCTTATCCATTGGTGAGGGTCTTGCCCTGATGGCTTACTCACCCCCTAATGGTACCACTTCTTATTATTGTGTATTGAGGATAAAGTTTCAACATGGATTTGGAAGGGGACACAAACATTCACACCATAGCAGGGAGCTTACTCAGTGAATTCATATTTAAATGAAGGTTTTTGTTTTGTTTCAGTTGTTGTTTTGAGCTCCTTTTCTTTTTTCTTTTTTCAGACCATGTCTTGCTATGTAAAGCCCAGGCTGGCCTTGAACTTGTGATCCACCTGCCTGTACCTCCTGAGTGTTGGGATTACCATCATGTACCACTGTATCTGGCTTAAATCGAGATACCTTCTGAAGCACTAAGAATATCCCTCTATCTCTTCAAGCTTGATAGTTTTATAGTGAGGTACATTTTAATAGTTTCCTCTCTGTGTGTGATGGCAATAATGATAAAACCCATCAATTCCAGTTTGATTGGGAGCTACGGTGATACAAGAGGCCACACGGGTAACTGGGGTACAGTCACTGGACCATGCTGAGAGGGTATCACAAAGTCTCCACAAGTGCTAATTAGAAGTCATCTGAGTGCCCCCCTCCATCTTGCACACAAGTTTATCATCACAGCTTTCTAGACAGTGACAGCAACTGTTGTTGGGTCTTCAATTGTTATATTAAAATAATGAACGGAGGACATAGTCTCTGGCTGGGGACTTGTGCCACCATGTAGGATCAGGTTGAAGTTGCTTGTGTGGAAGGCCATGCCTGTTCAGACGGAATCTCATGTGGTTCTTGCTAGGGAAGGTCCAGATATCTTAGATTAATCTAGAGCCCTTCAGGAGCCTCAAGGACTCCCCACTGTGGAGAGCCATAGAGCCGTGACTTTATCCTTGAACCATATAGACCTTGTCTTATTCCAGACTCATCACCCCGTGCTGCTCTGTGGTTTCCTCCCCGCAACGTTACGGGAGCTCATGGCAGGCAGGGCTGATGGCCCTCACGATGACAGCATGTGGTGTAGTAAATGGCTCTGAGAACTCTGTGCAGGTAATCTGTGTACTGTGAGAGTTGAAGGCCCCTTGAATATAAGACCAGCCTTACTCCATCCTATGTATTCCCCTCAAGTTCTCAGTGTGGCATCTTGTATGTTATCGGTGATTGATAAATAGATGGCCAGTAGCCAATCCTGCTTCCCACTCTCTGTTGCTGCCACCAGAGCCCTGGAATCTGAGTCTCATTTTCTGTGTCCGTGAGGTATTTAGGCCCTGGATGTTTACGTCTTAAGTTTGAGAGGGTTGTATGGAACATGAGAGCAATTCTGTAGGCGCCATTCCTGTCCCTGTCCCTTTAGAGAGTGAAGGGATACCCTTACAAGGAAGAATTCCATCAGGATTAGACTATTCAAAGTGACCTTCTGTTGTAGTTGAATTTAATTCCTAGAAAAAAGTGTCTGCTATAACAAAAGCCAGAATGAATCCCAAAGTATTATGGTTCCTCCACTCCAGTAGAATGCTCATAAAGAGCTAGGTGCTGTGGCACATGCCTGTTATTCCAGAGACTCGGGAAACTGAGGCAGGAGGATTGTGAGTTCAAGGCTAGAGGCAGCCTGCACAATTTAGCAAGACCCTGTTTCAGATGGAAGGGGAAGAGGTGCTGGGAGTGCAGCTCAGTGGTAGAGCACTTGCCTAGCGTGTGCAAGGCCCTGGTTTCAACTCTTTAGTCCTGGGGACGGAAGCTCACAAAAGATGCTTACGATGCTTACAGGCAAATATCAAAGGGACTAAGTTCCATATGGACCCTATGAGGGTCTCTATGAGTAGGATACCAACTCGACGGCACCTAACAACAATAACAAGTTGCATATATGTAGCATCATTCGTCCTGCTGGGTTTTTTTGTTTGTTTGTTTGTTTGTTTGTGGCACTGGGGTTGAACCCAAGGCCTCGAGCTTGCATGCTTTGCAAGGGCTGGACCACTAAGCTGCACCCCCCAGACCTTCTTTTTAGCTTTTTGAGATGTGGTGTCACTAAGTTACGCAGACTGCCCTGGTCTCGAACTTGCGATCCTCCCACCTCTGCCTCCCAAGTTGCTGGGATTACAGGTGTGTGCCACTGTGCCCGGCTTTGTCCTGTTTTTACGGACATTTTCCATGTTGCAGTATAGTTTTGTTGAGTCCCACACAATGGTGGTATTGTAACAAGATATGGACCCTAGAGGCAGATGTGGCCAGGTTAGTGTCTCAACTCCTGTTACTTAGTAGTTTTATGACCTTGGGCATAATATGTATGTATTCCTATACTTTTGTGTACACCAGCATCTGCATCTGTGTTTATGTGTTTATAGACATGTTTCTAATTTTCTTACAGATTTCCACTTAAATTTGCCTAGACTGTTGGTCAGTTTATGTCAAAAGACCTACATTCAGGAAACTTGTACTAGTGAAATTCTAATTGGGCCACATTTAACCTGGCCATGTGTCTCAGTTTGCTAGGGCTTTTATAACAAAGTAACAACAGACTGGATGGCGAAAATGACAGAAATTTATTGTCCTACAGTTCTGGAAGCTGGGAAGTTCAACACCATGGCATTGCTAGGGTTGGTTCCTTCAGTGGGTTGCCAGGGATTGATCTATCCCAAGACCTCTCTTGCTGGCATACACTTGGCTATCTTCTTCTTTTGTCTTTATATCCTTCTTGTGTCCAGATTTCTTCTCAGAATATCAGTAGTTGGAGATAAGGGCTGACCCTGTGTTAGTCTGTTTTCTGTCACTGTGATAAAATACCTGAAATAGTCACATAAATGGGGGGAAATGTATTATGGCTCATGGTTTCAGAGGTATTAGTCCATGGCGGTTTGGCCACTTTGGCGGGGGGGGCCTTTGGCAGCACAGGATATCTTGACAGTAGCACCTGGCAGAGAAGCCCACTCAACGCATGGAGGCAGCAAAGAGAGACAGGAAGAGGTTGGAGGCCCAGTAGCTCCCACCGCCGGTGACCTAACTTCCTTCCACTGGGCCCCACCTCCTAAGGTTCCACCACTTCCCAATAGTGTCACGGGCTGGGCCCCTTGGGAACATTAGACATCTAAACTATAGCAAACCCTAATGAACGTGTTTTAACTTGATTACCTCTGTGCAGACCACTCCAAAACGAGTAACAGATTGAGCTTCTGGGGACTTCAACATGTGAATGGGGGGTTGCAGTTCAGCTCCCAGCACTAAGCCAGGTCTTCTATTGAAGGACAGGGTGAGTAGGAGTTTTATGGGCCAACACTAACAGATGGCAAAATATTATATCACCATTCCTGTTCATATGGCTGGGATCCTTTTGTCCCCTTCTCTCTCTCAATTGGTCTTTGCATTTCTTCTGTTACCTTTTCACCTTTATCTTGAGGTTTATATTTGTTTCTGAAATTGTTTTCCAAGAATAAGCACAGATTGTAGAGACATATAATAAATGTGACAGTATCTTAAAATAGTCCTTTAAAATGCTCTGCTACCCTCAACTATGCTGTTGAGAGCTCATCATTTCATGTTATCTCCCACAGGGGCATGATATTTTTCTTCCTTGTGCTTTTTGATGAGGCAAAATTTATATATACAGACTTCAATTTGATTTGCTTTTGTTCCATGGAAATGTAAATCTTGTCCGTAAGTCACTGAGGAAATTGGCAAGACTTTTAATCTGGCTTTATTTTATTAAGTACAGGATAACAGATACAACATCAGAACCCTTCAATTTAGTTAAGATCCTCTTTGTAATTCTGGTTCGATCTGGTGGACAGTTCTAGAAACTTAAGCTTACAAAAATTCAAGCAATGATATTTACCGGGCAGGCCCACAGTATTTTTTGTAGCAAGATCTAGTTCCATCTTCTTCTGCCATTTCCACTGTTTGCAATGTATTTTAAATTTTATGCTAAGCATTTTCTTTTCTCTGCCTCTTTTCTGTAAATATGGTTTATTGCCCATGCCAAATGTTTTTCTCCTATTCATTCCTTTGTCACTTGTGACTCTTGATCCGGTCCCTTACTGCCTGAGCACTGGATAGCAGGATCATGCTGTGTGGTAGATTGAGCTATAAAACCTGGATTGATTAGTGGCCTTCCCCGTTGCTCATTCATATTCATTTCGCTAACCTATAAATCAAACTTCTGATATCTGTACATTCAGATTCTATTCAAGCATTCATGTCTTTTGGATCCCTCTGTGCAAATATGGATGGTAGAAAAAGGAGGATAATTAGCTAAGAAAATCTGAACTAAACAGAAGAGATTTCAAATAGGAAAATTTTTACTGTAGTCTTATTTGTGGTAGTGAAAACTTAAAAATAGCTGATAGATACAAAAACAAAAATATAACTAACAAAAATACATCTAATGCTGTAATATTATATGTCTATTAAAAAGATTATTTCTACAGAGTTTGTAATAAAGGATCAAATGATTATGGAATTAGATTGGGGAAACTCAGGATGCAGAATTATATGGAATCCATCATCTCAACTACATAAAAGTGTGCCAAACACTGAAGATGTGTCAGACTGTTAGCAGTGCTTATCTGTGGGTGGATTGGAGCCAGACATGGAATTCTGGATTCAGATAGACCTGGGGTGTAACCCAGCCTTCGCTCTGGTGTTTGCCTTGTACTCACAAGGTGTAGCCTCTGCGAAGCCTACTTTATCCAGGGCAAATATGGCATCTCTCACACAATCATTAAGCAAAGTGTTTATTCAGTGTACGACACATGATAATACAACAAGTAAAAGCTCAATTATTAATAAAAACATTATCAATAATAAATAGTGCTCCCATTTTGTTGCTCTCTTAACATAAGCAGTATATTTCTCCACATTTCCTCCTGTTTTAAAGAGCCCACCATGTTGTAATCTCTGTCAAGTTACAAAAACCATTTTTTTTCTTTGCCTGGCTTAAGTAAAGTCTCAATCCTTTAGCACAGACTTAACGTTGGAGATTCTGTGTCCTTGCCGTACAGAAAGGGTTTAGAATCAGTGCCAGGCACATTATTCACTTACATGTTTGCTGCTGTTATTTATAATTGTTTAAAATATGCCCTTATTAACATTCTTATATTCTGAAGAAGGGACAATTATAGCAAAGATTTACATATTCTCTACACAGATCTATACTGAATGACTTCCAATTCTGAGACAAGGGATAATACATGCCACATGTAATTTAACTAAAACATTCCAGTATTTAGGTATACAACAGGATGATCTTGGAGTGAAAGGCCATAGATAAGGAGGGTCCTTTGGAAAACTGAATCCATTGTGTACATGTTGGATTGATCATGTGATCTGCTTAGACTCTTGGAGTCTACAGAAATGAAATCTTCAGTCATCTTACTTGGTTTGATTCAGGTCTCCACAGACATGCCAGATTTCTAGGTCACGTCTGTAACAGAAATATCCTTCTGATTTGTGGGTAATAGATTAACATAGATAAATAGATAAGAGGCAAGAACACATTTTTAATTTTCTTTCCTTTTTTTCTTCAAAATTTGTCCGTGCAAAACCATGCAATGTTGTATTTTGAGACATATGCAGGGTGGGTTTATAGCCTTTTATCCACTGGTCCTTTCAGTGAAAGGGAGAGGAGCTCCCGGAAGTAGGAGATTGTTTGAGTTTCTTACATGAAACTGCACATGATCGTATTGATTTCCATTGTTGTTGTTAGGTGCTGTCGAATTGGGTCCAACTCATAGCAATCCTGTGTACAACAGAACAACACACTCTGATTCTGTGCCAGGCAATCGATCTTATTTATGTTCAAGTGCTCTCTGAGGACCCAGGTTTGATCCCCAGCACTGCAAAAATGGGAGGATGCGGCAGTCCACTCCCAAAAACAATCCCGAAACCGTCAGCCATGGAAAACCCTATGATGATTGCTGTGAGTGGGACCTTACTCACCGGCATCTAACCACAACAACTGATTTCCATGATCACTTTATAATCTAAATCATGCTGCTGTAGTAGATGGTCCTCATTGTGGGCCATGCTAGTTTGACTTTAACCACTTGAGAAAGAACTTGTGTGTTGTTTTTCCCCGTATTTCTCAGGTTCAAGCTGAAAGGACTGAATTCCCCCCGCCCCCCGCCCCGGCTCAGTAGAACAAAGGACCATTTTTCCTACGTAAAAGCTAGTGCATCTCTGCCATCCCAGTGATGTGTACCTTCAAGACAAAGCTTGTGTTTATCAGCCTCAGGAGTAGTCGAGAGCATCTCCTGCCCTGAGATCTTCTAAGCTTGTCACCAAGGGTCAGACAAACCAAGTAATGGAAGGAGTTATTCCCAGTTCCTCAAATGAATGCTAAGTAATTCACAGTTCTCCTGGTCTTGACCTTCACTTTTATTTCTCTTCTACTTTTTTCAAACATGACCTTTTATTTTCCTATCAGATCTAGTTTTGTAAACAGCCTATTTTCAATCATTTGAGTGAGTTAATATATAAAAGAATTCAAAACCAAAGTTCAACTTAGAGCCACCTTGTTTATCTTAGAATGAGGGAGAAAATAGCAGGCGGACTCTAGGTAGACTCCAGGAGGACTAGGCTGGGTGGATGATTTATTCAGCTGTCTTGCCCACCACCAGTGAATAGTGAGACTGTTAGAGAGCTCATACTGCCTTCTTAGTGATCTGACAGAATGACGGTATATTCTACATACAGGCTAGGAATTCACTTATCTTCCCAGATCCTGTGATTTTTACCTGCCAAAGGGTGATGTCAGAAACAACAACAATTAAATAAATAAATAAAAGTTTAAAAACTCTCTTCGTTTCTGGCATGTTGAGCACATCCAGTTCCAAAGCATCATCAGGTGATAGCATCGCCTGTTTGTTCCCATGGCGACTCAGCCCGGAGCGTGGCTCCTGCAGCAGGAGTTAAAGCCACATGCCCTGCACACTGGGGCCACAGTGAGCCTCGCTGGCTGTGGTGGTAGAAAAACTAGTGGACAGAAGCAAAGCTGGATGCTGGCTGGAACGGGGGTGCAACCGAGTAGAGCTGGACAGGAGTGTGGCACCTTTCAGACACATGTTGTTGTTGTTGTTGTTAGGTGCCCTCGAGTCGGTATCTGACTCATAGCGACCCTCATAGGAGTTCAATGGCTGACTGTTTCCGGATTGCCTTGGGAGTGGGTTGCCAGGTCCTTCTCCCATTTTTGTGGTGCTGGGAATCAAACTCGGGACCTCAGAGACTGCAGTGCAGCGCTCTACCAACTGAGCTAAATCCCAGCCCCTTCAGACACATAGGCTAAAATAATTAGCCAGCCGTTCAGGGACTGAACACACTCCTGTGTCATCAGAGTGGAGGGTCCTCCTGTGGGCGTGGGAGGTAGAAAGTGGGCCGAAGAGGCTGACTGGTGGTTAGAGGCCTTCACCTTTGGGCTAAGCAGTTTGAACCTGGTTGCCTCTGCATTTTGAAATGCTTGTGTGCATCCAAAATCAGCTTTAAGCAGAATTATAAAGCTATGAACACATAAGCATGTGCTCCCCTCCCTTTCCATGGGTCTTCTAGCACTTCCTGGCTCCCCACCCCTTCTCAGCTGGGCCAGAGTTCTGGGTTCTTTTGCAGTAATATCATTCCTCTGTAAAATTTCCTCAGCATTAGGCATCGTCTTTACTAACGGGCAGCTCTCAGCCAGTTTGCTTGAAAGGTTCTGAAACTTAGCATTCTGAGACAACGCTAGGGTGTAAATACGCAGATGCACTTTCATAGCAAAGTGTAACTGGCAACATCTTTGTGACTGGTGATCTCCCTCATGGTGGAATCTTAAGAGCCAGGGCCAAGAGCTGCCTGGCAATGGGAGGGAAAGGCAGAGGGACCCTTGGAGGGTCCTCAGCACACCGTCTGCATAGCCCTCTTTATTCATTGTGGCCATGTGAGGAGGGAGGTCTTGTGGGTTTCTTGCAGTGTGACCTTGGGACAGTCTCTTGACCTCAAGGTTCTGTTTTCTTCATCTGAAAATGGGAAACAGTAGCAAAGTCTTTTCTCATCATTCCCTGTTCCATATGGTAGGAATTCTCTGTGGTTCTCTTCGTGGGGGTGGAAATGTGGACTTGCTCCTCCATTTGTGCGTTAAGTAAATGTGTGCTGAGCTCTTCTCTGAGCCAGAAGAAGGATGTGGTGATCCGCTCCTGTTGTGTTGTTGTTAGGTGCTGTGGAGTCGGAATCCGACTCATAGCGACCCTCATAGGGTTTTCAATGGCAGATTGTTTCGGGATTGCCTTGGGAGTGGGTTGCCACGTCCTTCTCCCATTTTGCGGTGCTGGGAATCAAACTCGGGACCTCAGAGACTGCAGAACAGCGCTCTACCAATTGAGCTAAATCCCAGCCCCCCTCCGCTCCTGTAGCAATTCCAAAACAGTCAGCCAATGAAAACTGTATGAGGGTTGCTGTGAGTCCAGCCTGACTCTGCGGCACTTAACAACCACTTCTCTGTGGAGGTACTTCATGGTGAGCAATACACGTTTGGTCCTTGCCCTTGCAGAGGTGCCAGTGACTCCTGAGTGATATGGCTTTGGTTTGGTTTTGAGTTTCTCATTTGCCAAAATGGAGAACTTCATCTTGTGAGCTGTTCACTTCTGTGGTCCCTGGAACTGGTTCCTGACGAGTGGACATAGTTTAGTCCAATGGATATTGGCCCCCTGCTCATCCTTTGGTCTTGCTGTTAGTGTGAATAATATGTAATCACTTTAAAAATCTGGTTAAATCTCTCCACAGAGTGCATATTAATCCCACAAGTACATACTGAACATCAACTAAGTGCTGGGCACTGTGTGAGGCCTTGAGATGCAAAGGTGACAATCTTGATGAAGCCCAAGTTCTCAGAGGCCAGGAGGGGAGATGACATGATCATGGCCAATGTATTCCTGTTACCTGTCGGGTTCTTCCTGGGGTTTTTCTATCTCTGAGTTGTGGGTGGAAGCAAGAGGTGGGCACGCCAATACTGCACCTGGTGGCGAGGGTGTGGCCAGAGAACAGAGTATCACACACAGGAGAGAAGGGCTGGTTTATTCACAAAGGAGAGGAAAGGAATGGAGGACTAGGGAGAGGGGAGAGGAGGGTTGGAGAAGGGAAGCACTCAGCTGCTGTCTCTGCCACTGGGGCAGAGCCTCTTGGGTGTCGTTGCTCTTCCGGGTCACAGCTTTCGCCACTTCCAGGCCCCTGAGCTTGACTCCCGGAGTCTTGCCTCGAGAAGCTGTGGGTCTGTGTAGGATATCTGGCGTTGTAGAGGTTGAGGTTGAATGGAGGTGGCAGGCAGGCTGAAGTATGGTGAAGGCAGGTCGGAGGAAGGCTGAAGGCTACACTAGACAGACAAGTAAATGGGCCTTGGGCTCCTAAGGAACCACAAGGACCTGGTGAGCTTCTCTTGGATGGTGTTCAGAATGGCTGCTGATCTCTGAACTCTGGAGTTTATATGGCCTGATAGCCAGCCAATCAGGAAAACAGGGTTGGATCAGAAATGACCAATCGGGCACCAGGGGGGCTTTAGATGCTGCCATACTTTGGGTGCCATCTTGGCCCACTCCATGGGAGAGGGGAAGAGTGAGACACCCGGATGTATAGCAAAGGTGACCCATTGCTATCTTGCCCCATTGGATTCCAAGTGGCCTAGGGGAGCTCCTGTGACTGGCCATGTTTGGGGTACTCTCTATGCCCCTGGGAATCCCCACAGATACCATGTTGCTGATGGATTGGGAACAGGGACGAGAACCTGGTGGCCCTGGTTCATCAGAACCCATAGGCTGAGTAGATCAGGCACATACAGGTGTCTGTCTGTCCACTCTGGGAAGGGAGGTCAGGTTTACCCTTCCCTGCCAGCCGGCTGCTTTTCTTCAAGGAGGGGCGGCAGCGGGGCGTTCCCTGTGGTCTCCTCTCAAGGAGTGGGTACTTAGGGCCAACCACTTGCCTGGGATCTTCATTGATCTCCACAGCCTGTTGCTACGTTCACACCTGTTCGGGTGACACATCACTTCCCCTGTGCTCCTTCTCTACTTGACCTTTTAGTGACGGTTACTTCTAGTTGGACTGTTCAGAGTGGGACAGTAGCCCTGGCCTCTCCTGCCTCTTTGAAAGAAAGCTAATGAGAGAGTCTTGTGTGAGTATTCTCCGTTTCTAGTCTCCCCACTCTGGCACGTAACAGGCTGGTTCCTTTTCTAAGTAGGTGTCAGCCCCGTGGAAAAATCCTATCAGCTGTGTTCATGGCTGTTTGCCCTGAGCTCCATTAGCTGGAGCTATCCCACGGTGAGGATGTGTGGAGCCGGAAGCCTCTCCGCACAGGCTCTGCCTCCTGGACTCTCACCAGCTGGGGAGAGGTGTGAGGGGCCCCGCAGGGAGACAGGGTTCTCAAGGAAGGCCTGGTAACTCAGACAGTGCGGCTCCTTGAGAGGAGACCCCAGGGACCATCCTCCTCGAGTAAAAAGCAACTGGCACGTGAGGGCAAACCTGACCTCGCTTCCCAGAGTGGACAGACGGACACCCGTCCGTGCCTGATCTACTCAGCATATGGCTTCTGAATATTCAAGGGGAGCCCTGTTCACCTGAGCCTCAGCGTCCCTAGAGGGCAAGATCAAGGACAAGACCCCGGCTTTTGCTGCAGCCCTGGGTCGCCAGCGCATGGGGGGTTCTCACCCACCGGAGGAGCCGCTTCCCTCCCTCCCTTGCCAAGGGGCAGGAAAGGCTGGAGAGACGGGAGGGACGCCCCTCCCTCGGCAGTGCTTCGAGAGAGAAGTGCTGCCCGCAGCCCGAGACGCAGACAGGGTGAGCGATGGCTCAGTGAAGGCCCTATGCTGGGTTGACGTTTGGTTACGTGACGTATGCAGTTATCAAGGGAGGCTGCGTATCACAGCCACAGCAGGCAGCAGACATAGAGAAGGCACTGGGGGTAGCCATCCATAACGGAGTGCAGGGGTCTTCCTGTGGGCCACAGGGGTGAGAGGATGGGATGATAGCCAGCTCTCACTCTCCTGGAGGCCCTAAGGCCCCACGCAGGCAACGTCACTTGGTGTCCCGGGCTTGCCAGGTGGGCACAGCACCTCTACTCTGCAGGGGAGTGTGCAGAGTCCCCATCGTGCCTCCTAGGTTGTCCCCGGCAGAGGTCATTGACAAGCCGCTGGGCAGGCGCTGATGGTGATGCCAGCCCTGCCCCACAGTGGGTGGCGTCCCCTCCTCCTGAGCTGCTGGGTTGGGAGAACCTGAGTGATCTCCAGAAGGCACCCCAGGTACGAGCCCCCAGCTGCTCCACAAACACACTGGGCTCCGTGGCTCGACTTCAGGTAGATCGGCGTCTGGAGAAAAGCGTGTTGTAGGCCCTGCGTCAGGGAGAACGCTAGCTCTGAGCAGTGAATAAAGGGCTGATGGACAGAAATCTTGTCTGTCTTTCCTCCCTAATGCCTGTTACAGTGGTAAGTACATTGTTGTTGTGTTGTTGTTAGGTGCCGTCGAGTCATGTCCGACTCATAGCGACCCTCATAGGGTTTTCAATGGCTGACTCTTTCGGGATTGCCTTGGGAGTGGGTTGCCCCGTCCTTCTCCCATTTTGCGGTGCTGGGAATCGAACTCGGGACCTCAGGCTGCAGAGCAGCACTCTACCAACTGAGCTAAATCCCAGCGGTAAGTACATAACAGATGCAAAATGAACAACATGCGTTTTGCAGCTCACCTAGTAACTACATACAGTATGTTGCTTCCCGTGTTTCTCCCACTCCCATGATTAATACTAATAACAAATCCTGCCCGACTACTTTCTATGGGCCTTTGACATACTTAACTCATTTAGTTCTCTAGGAGCCTCATAGGTGGATCTCTTAGCCTCTCCCATTTTATGGAGGATGAAACTGAGGCCGATGGCAGTTAAGCAACCAACTCAGTGTGGTGCAGCTCCTCAGGTGTGTGTAGGGTTGGCACCTCCAGGCCGTCATTCTCAGGCAGAGATCCGAAGGGTGGCTGCTCGCCTTGCCCATCGATGGGCATTTATTTTGGAGCTTCTTGGCTGGAGCTAGGCTTGTTTGTCCTTACGTGGACCTGCGTGCACGTGGGCAGCCTCCTGTGCTGTGGAGAACTCCCTGGAACTAAACAGTGTTTATTTGTAAAGGAGAATGTCTGGAGTTCACTGCGGGTTCCCTTGGCTCATCGTCTGCAATGGATGCCTCAGAAGGGGCTTTGTGCTGATCCAAGCGACCTTCACACACAGAGTGAGGGTAAAAACGGGCAGAGGAGAGATTATGAAAGGAAAAATAATGAAAATTTTATGAATTTATACCCTCCTAGCCAAAAAGGAACAAGAAAGACTTGAGATCCATTATGACAGCGTGGTTTCAAATTGGTCTAAAAGAAAACAGAACCGTCAGGAAAGGGTCATAAAATAGAGGCAGGGATCCGACTGTAGCAATACCGCAAAAACTTGTACACAAACTTGGCCTTGAGCTTTCCAGCGGCCAAACCAGAAAAGGAAACCTGATCAGTTCTCGTAGGTGCCAGGTCTGCACCATGAAAAGCCTGGAAAAGAAGGAATTCATGACAGGATTAATAACAGGGAGTGGAAATAAGCACCAGTAGCAGGCTGGGCGGCTCAGAAACCAGCACATGGAAAAGGGGCAGTATCGCTACCAAGACTGTTGTCTGAGCTGCCTCGTTTGCTCAGGATGCATAGTGAGATTTCTCATGAGTGTGGAAAACAAATACTCATCTTCAGTTGACATTTCTAGGTTGCTGTGTGCTTTAATCCTTTCTTTTTGCCAGAGGGGACAGTAGGGTACTTAATGCCGGCAAGTGTCTATATTGCAAGAATCTCATTCTGTGGCGAGTGGTAGCAGCAGCAGCTCCTTGCGATGGGTTTGGGGGATCATAATTAAATCATCATGCGCTTTGATCTCAGACCTGCTCTAGAACTGGCTGCGTGAGTGATCACCTTACAGGGCAATAATAAAAATACCTTGTCTTTGTATATAAATTATGGTCTATGGAACATTTCTTTGTGCACATAAATTATATTTTAAAAATACTCCTGTGAAGCAAATTGCCAGTCTTGTTTCATGCTTGGCAAAGCTGAATCGTGGTAAAACAAGGAGCCAGGGTAAGAAGACCTTTTTGGAACCTTTTATCCTTGGCATTGTGCAGGGCTCTTGGAGGAGGATTGGTTTGGTTTTTTTGGAATTATTTTCTTTTTTAATGTGTGATATGAATGCTTCTTTATAGTAGCTGTTCTGTTGTTGTTGTTCTTAGGTGCCCTGGAGTCAAGTCCAACTCATAGCGACCCTCATAGGGTTTTCAACAGCTGACTGTTTCGGGATTGCCTTGGGAGTGGGTTGCCACGTCCTTCTCCCATTTTGGGGTGCTGGGAATCGAACTCGGAACCTCAGAGACTGCAGAGCAGTGCTGTACCAACTGAGCTAAATCCCAGCCCAGTAGCTGTTCTAGCAAGATATAAAAGTTGAGAACACGGCTCTCATATTCTCTGGTGTTCCTCACTCCCTTCCTGAACTAAGAGTTTCACCTCCATTCTGTGTCCTCCCTTGTGAGATGTTAGCATAGGGAGATGGGGAAGCCAATGGGAGTAGCTGAGCGTTACCTGCCAGCAAATTCCCTCCGTGGCAGCTGGCTTGTTCCTGCTCTCCAAAGGGCAGAACAGGGAAAGAGACAGGTGCAGAAGTTCAAGGTGTTGCCAGCTTGAAATTGAACCTGTACCTCACACTCTCAGTCCAGCACCGTGTTCATGGACCAGGATTTGCCTACTCCCCTCCTCTCCAAACAATCCAGGGACAGCAAAGTGGACCAGACCCAGAGGGAACATTGGATGTGATGAGGCACTTAGCTGTCCTAGAACTGTCTTCAGGACCATCAGGAGGTGGAAACCGTGGTTTGTGGATGACTTCTGGATGGAGTTTTCAGCAATACATGGTAGATGCTTCTGAATCAAAAGCCTAAATGCATAGAATCAAACTCCCACCTGTTGCTCTGCCCGTCCCAGCAGGTCTGAGTTTGTCCCTGCTGAGCCCGTCCCTCTCCATCTTCCTCCTGAGCCCCACCCTCCACTAACCCCGTCTTGCCTGGATTGCCAGAGACCTCCGAGTTGCCATATTCCATTGTAATCTCATCGCTCATTTTACCTGACCTGTGGTCAGCACGTAACACGGACATCCCTCTTTCCTGCTGACAGACTTTCTTCCGGGTTCCACCCTGTCTGTTCTCCTCTCTTCTCTATCCCTAGCCTTTCTTTGCAGTTTTTTCTCTTCTGAATTTAGAGAGCACTTCCCAGGACTCGGGCTGGGATTTAGCTCAGTTGGTAGAGCGCTGTGCTGCAGTCTCTGAGGTCCCTAGTTCAATTCCCAGCAACGCAAAAATGGGAGAAGGACCTGGCAATCCACTCCCAAGGCAATCCCGAAACAGTCAGCCATTAAAAACCCTATGAGGGTCGCTATGAGTCAGATATGGACTCGACGGCACCTAACAACAACAAAAGCAGCAGCATCCCAGGATTCAGGCTACAGGGCTCACCTCGCTCTTCCTCCCTCCCCCCCATGGCTTTCCTGGACCCTCCCACCCAGGCTGTATCTCTGCCTCTCCACAGAGCACATCCCAAAGCAGCTCGCCCCCGGGTGTGTCCCCACAGCCTTCTCTGTCCAGGTGATCAGGGCAGATTTTTCTCATCCAAGCGTATTTTTTCTGCTGCTTTCCTGGCCATCTCCTCCTTAGCTCTCTGAGCATGGCTTCTGTGCTCCACGTTGTCTGCACCCCAGTGCCTTGCCGTGTCCTACGGGGCTCCCTGCTTCTCTTTGCCTCCTGCCAGGTTCCAGTCTTAATCCTCCTGCCGCATTCAGCTGTCAGGCCTGCATCGTGGGTGGCTCCGTCCTCCCTTTCAGAGTGGAGTCCCCATCTGTGTGGCTACACAGGGACCATTCATTTGCTCTTCCAAAAGCCCAGTTCTCAGCCTATAAAGGGGAGCCTTCATTCAGGGTAGCTTAGGATACTTCTCCCAGGGAGTACAAAGGATTAGCCATCTCGTCCTCTCCGCTGCTTCCCATAAACACCATCCAGGACAACACTGAACTCCATGGCGTTCCTCGCTGATAGTTATCTTCAGCCATGCACGGGGACCTCAGGGTTCAGGAAACTCTGCAACTGTTAGCAGCCCTGGGGCACAAACAAATGCACAGAGTGATCCGCAACACAGCAAACCTGTCCATGTATCTCGAGAATCTAAATTTTATTGCCCCAGATTGGAGAGAGTTGGGTTAATACGCCTATAAGAAGAGGGGTTGGGAAGCTTGACAGAGGACTTGGAAAGCCCTTGACATTTCAGCTGGGAGCTTGTCAGATATTTGGAACTCTTGTGCCCTGTCCTCCATCCAGCTGCTGCGCAGGCTGCGGTATGTCGCTTCAGGGTGGGGCCAATTCCTAGTGACCACTGCCGCTGTTGGTGGAGGTATCTTGACATTTCTCAAATAAGAGATATTGACCCGTTTTCAGGGACTGAACTCACCCAGCACAGAAGCAGCAGTTAGAGTGGCTTTGGGGTGTGGCACTCTGGTGGACACGATTTTCAAAGTCAGTTTAAGAGTCCAGTGTTTCATTTCCGCAAAACAACTAATCACGGTGCGTGTGGGATTGTCTCTTTGTGTTTTCCAGACGTGCTAAGCAAGACCTTTGCGTCATCTAGGAAGATGGTGGCCCTGTCCTTAAAGATTTGCGTCCGCCACTGCAACGTGGTGAAGACTATGCAGTTCGAGCCGTCTACGGCCGTGTATGACGCCTGCCGAGTCATTCGGGAGCGGGTGCCGGAGGCACAAACTGGGCAAGGTGGGTCCTGGCTGTTTGCTGGCTTCTGAAAGCATGTCCACACGTTCTCTCCTCTGTACCTGAAGGGACCGAGGCTCTGCGCAGAGCACACGCCTCCTGGCGCGCGTGTTCTAAATGAAGTGTCTTCTCGGACTGTGTGTGCGCCTTGCTGTGATGAGAAGAAACTTGTCAACCACAAATTGTCAGTGTGCCTGGCCTGGCATCTTGGGCCTCCCACTCGCAGCACCACGCCATGCAGTTTATAAACCACTTTTTGATGTAGCATCTCAGTGGCCTAATAAAAGGCAGTGAACCTGTCCTGAGATATACTGGCCGTGTATATCCCAAGCCTCTTGTCGAATCCGCCAACGCTTTCTACCACCATCAGGGCCCCGGGCAAGTCGTACATTGCAAGCCCTTTCAAGAAGCTGTATGAAGTTTAGCTGAACCCTTTTTTAAAGGGGCATTTGTGATTTGTTTGGTATTTAATGAAACCACTGACCCCTGTTAATCTGAATTTAAATGAAAGCTGTTCATACAGTTGATTTCTCTTTTCCCTTTGTCTTCTCTCCACATATTTTGTGTGGTACTAGGGGTTGAACCCAGGGCCTCGTGCCTGCATGCTCTGCAAGTGCTGGACCATTGAGTTGCAACCCCAGTCCTTTTTTCTTTTTTTTTTTTTTTTTACTTTTTTGAGACAGGGTCCTGCTAAGTTATGCAGACTGCCTCTGGTCTTGAACTTGCGATCCTCCTACCTCCACCTCCCGAGCAGCTGGGATTACAGGCATGCGCCTCCGCGCCCAGCTATCTCTACATATCTTTATATAGCTGTTTATTTGCCTGACAGTGGAGAAATCAGGATCATTTCTAAATGGATGTCAGTGTGAAAGTGGGTAAAACTTACCTTAAACATTGGAAAGAGAAGGATTAAACATAATATCTAGAGTAATTATAAGTAGGGACAGGTCTTGTGGAAAGATCTAATTTTCACAGAACTCGTCTGCTTCTGTGGTCTGAAATGTTACTTAATATTACTCCAAATGCTGTGTTATTTCTAGATTACCTGGAAACAAAAACAGTTTTCTGAGAGCTCCCACCCTACTCCAAGACTGGGTTGCCAGTCGCTGCTGATGCCTTTACTTTCCAGTTCCTTTGTTACTTTGTCTCAGAGTTTAAAAAGGTTCCTTTGGGGTGGATTGCTATAAGCTGTGGTGAAGGTATAAGCCTATAAAGACTTTGAAATTGTTGTCCTGAGAAACAGCAGGAGCTTGGGCCTTCCTCTGGGTCTGTGAAGTCTCCTTAATTACATCAGGGAAGAGAAAAGCCTGGGCTGGAAATGACACAGCTCCCTTCTTGCCCTCCCATTCCCTTGAGTTTCTTAGGTTAGGATTAAGGAGTTTCTATAGAAAACACAGAAAGGGGCTGGGATTTCACTCAGTTGGCAGAGCGCTGCTCTGCAGTCTCTGAGGTCCCGAGTTCGATTCCCAGTACCGCAAAAATGGGAGAAGGATGTGGCAACCCACTCCCAAGGCAATCCCGAAACAATCAGCCATTGAAAACCCTATGGGGGTCGCTATGAGTCTGTCATGACTCAATGGCACCTAACAGCAACAACATAGAGAACAAAGAGTTTAATTTCCCAACTATTTTCCTTATTTTGTGGTAGGGGCTTAGGAGGCTTCATCTCACAAAGAAGTCCCACCAATTTATTATATTTTATCTTATTTTTGAGACATGGTCTCACTGTATAGCCCAGGCCAGCCTGGAACTTGTGATCCTCCTGCGTCAGCCTCCCAAATGCTGAGACAACCAATGTCATCACTACCCTCAGCCCGTCAGTATTTTATAATGCGCTGTATTGCTATCACTCATGGTATAATACCGTCTGCCTCTCTTTGCCTAAGCAAGCTTGGGCTTAGGTTGTCACTGCCTCAGTTTCTCAGTGACTGTCTCGTCTTTTTCCATGGACAGTTGGCTGGGTTTTTGCAGTTGTTTGTGGGCCTCGATTCTGCCGCCCGGCTCTTCCTCCTCCTGCCCTGCTTCAGCGGGGCGGCTGCTCAGGCTGTCAGAAGGAAGCAGTTTCTCTGGAGGAGGACACCCCTGTCCTTGCCTGGTCCGAGGCTATGGGCCCCGGAGCCAGTGAGGGCTTTGTCACCACTCTGCCTCCTCTTTTTCTCTTTGTTTGCGATCTAGCTTCTGACTATGGGCTGTTTCTCTCCGATGAAGACCCCAGGAAAGGGATCTGGCTGGAAGCAGGCAGGACGCTGGACTACTACATGTTGCGGAATGGGGTATGCGGTGGACCTTGACTTGATTTTCTCATCATGATGCTGTTTTGATTCAGGGGCATCTTGTTCATAGTTTCCATGTAGTGTACTTGGTGACGCTGTCCAAGTGGTGAGAAAATGTCAGCAATCCAAGCTCTTGAAATTCCACACAGAGAGGTTAAAGCAGTTTGGGGTTAGTATTTTAAGCCCTGTCTCCTTGTCATTATTGAGCTTGGTAGTTAAGAGATTAGATATGGCATCTTCCTGAGAATAGGTGGGTGGGGTTCCTGGGGCTGGTGATGGAAAGTAAAACCAGGTGAGAGGGCAAGCAAAATGCTCTCTTAAAGGTAGTCCCAGGATGAATAGTAGTCAGTGTTGTTTCTGAGAAAAAATAAAATAAAAATCTTCAAATGAAAGACTGAGTTTAATAATGATCAGCAATAAGTACAACAACAAAATAGTTGTTTCATGGAAGAAGGGTGAGGTAGTGAATAAAGACCGGTTCAACCTTCTGTCCCATTTAACTTCCAAGATACTGAGTTGTTATACATTGGATGAAGTGGACCTATACAATGGCCAGTAGTTCATAAAAAATAGTGACATGTTCGATTAATTTTAATTAATGTTCCCCTCCATCGCTTTGTTTATAAGAAATGTAAGAAAGAGTCCTCATTTTTGTGTGTTTCTTTTTGGTTTAGGGGAGCAAGGTCTGGCTGTGTAGGCCAGGCTGGCTTGCAGTTCACTGTACAGCCCAGGCTGGCTTTGAACTTACAATCCTCCTGCCTCTGCCTCCCAAGTGCTGGGATTATAGGCATGCCCCACCATGGCCAGCTGAGTTCTCATATCTTAAAATAACTCCCAAATGCATTACCTGCTTGGTCTTTTATTATAGTCTTGTCAAAACTACTCCTACTATGGTACACCACTACTAGGAAGAATTATGGGGGTATCATTTATGTCTGTCATTATACAAGCTACTTAAATGGTAAATATGTAGTAAATATTTTTAAAGGAAAATTGTAAAGAGTTTTCATTGTATAAGTACAGGTAGTAAAGATTGCTTGAAAGCATGAAAGATAATTACAGTGGCCACTACTGTCTTATGAGGAGGCATGGCGCCATTTCCCTGGCCTAGTTCTCATTGGCCCTGCTCTTTCCCAGCCTTCCAGGAGGACATAAGCCCTTTTGACTTGACAGAGAGTAGTTTCCAGTCATTGAGAGCGGCATGCTTTCCTCCCTGGAGTGAAAGTTCACTACCGGACTTTTCAGAAACCTTTGTGAAAGCTGTTACGTAGCACTCAGAGTTGTGTATGATAGTCACAGCAGCACCCCCGTGAAGACGTAGAGAGGGTTTGAAGGAAGTTTTGGAAGGATGAGGAAACCAGTGTCTGCCGGAAACTTGTTTTTCAAAGAAAAGTATCCACGTTTGTTACCTGCTTTCCCACTCAGTGTGAGATGTGTGTGCCTTGGGCTCTAGGATATTTTAGAATACAAGAAGAAACAAAGGCCTCAGAAGATCCGGATGCTGGACGGGTCCGTGAAGACAGTGATGGTGGACGACTCTAAGACCGTGGGGGAGCTCTTGGTCACTATCTGTAGCAGGATAGGTGAGTCTGCCCATGCCTCAGCTCCTGTTCTGCTTTGTTTAATGGCGTCCCCTCCATGCGGGGTCTGGGCTGCTTTGAATATGCCTTACTATACTGAGTCCTGTCCACTCCTCAGAGAACACATCCACGTTCCTGATTTGTCAACCCATTAATGGATACTGTAAACACTTGCCCTTCTTACTAAGTCACAGCGCACAACACAGAGCTTTTATTTCCTTTTCAGAAAACAAAAGCGACTTTCAACTGAAAGTAATTTTTAACGGGGCAGTCAGCCTCCCCAACACAGCACTGGTGTTGTGTGCCAGCATCGCTGATGTCCAGTGTTTCCCCAAATACCCGTGGTGACAGTCTGTGGGACTGACCGTGACAGCTTTGCGTTGCTCAGCTTCTGTTAGTCTCTCCAGAGAACAGCTCTGCCTCTTCCCACGTGAAGCCCTCCAAGTATTTAAAAAAAAGTAGCCTTACCTACTGGGACTGGGATTTAGCTCAGTTGGTAGAGCACTGCGCTGCAGTCTCTGAGGTCCCAAGTTCAGTTCCCAGCACCGCAAAAATGGGAGAAGGACCTGGCAATCCACTCCCAAGGCAATCTCGAAACAGCCATTGAAAACCCTATGAAGGTCGCTATGAGTCGGATACCGACTCGATGGCACCTAACAACAGCAGCAGCAGCCTTACCTCTCTTTGTTTTTTCCTTTGTGGAAAAAGAGCCCAGTTCCTTCAGACAGCTCTCGTTTGAGATCATCTTGCCTCCCTCTCCTGGTCTCTCTTTGTTCTTGCTTCTCAAAAGCTAATGAAGAGGCTGGGGTTGTAGCCCAGTGGTGGAGCGCTTACCTAGCATCTGCCAGGCCTGGAAATCCATCCTCAGTACCTCAAAAAGAAAAATTAGTGGAAAAGAAAAACTGTACATGGCATTTTGAATGTGACGTAACTAGCTAAAGGGGCTTCCCTTGAGCTGGACTTCCACGGCGTGGGGCCTCCCTGACCCTCACAGGCGGAAGACCTCTTTCCGACCTTTGCCACTATAGATCCCTTGCATAGCTCAGGCCGTGGGTGGAAAGAGCTGACATCGTTCAATCACTTGAAATTACAACCTCCTTTCTATTGTTAGGAATAACAAATTATGAAGAATACTCTTTAATCCAAGAAACCATTGAGGAAAAGAAAGAGGAAGGGACGGGTACACTCAAGAAAGACAGGACGTTGTTACGAGATGAGAGAAAGATGGAGAAATTGAAGGCCAAACTGCACACAGATGATGACTGTAAGTATCCGGGGAGGAAGCTTAACTCAGGCACATGGGCTCTGCCAAGCATTGCTCCTCTGCCACCATCCATATGACCCAGAGCAGACTGTAGGGTTTTCTTTTTTTTTCTTTTTTCTTCTTTTCAATCTGTAAATGTTTTGGTTTGGGTCACTAAAAAATAATAGACGTCTAAAGAAATACAAATGACTATCATACTACTTCACATCTTTGAAAATCCTCTAATATCAAGTACAGGGGCTGGGATTTAGCTCAGTTGGTAGAGCACTGCTCTGCAGTCTCTGAGGTCCTGGGTTCGATTCCCAGCAATGCAAAAGTGGGAGAAGGACGTGGCAACCCACTCCAAAGGCAAACCCTAAACAATCTGCCATTGAAAACCCTATGAGGGTCGCTATGAGTCGGGCAGGACTCGACCTAACAACAACATCAACGATATCAAGTGCATAGCTTGTGTTCCCATTTTCTCCATTATCTTATGAAAAGTTTTTAATGGCTTGAACAGGGATCCAAATAAGTGTTGTGTCATCCACCCTTACCTGTTTCAACTCACCAGGTTCCCTCTTCAGTGGAGCATTATTTTTTTCCCTGCCATTTGTGCGTATAAATGAAGCAGTTAGTTAGTGGTGTAGCAGTTCCTACACTGGATTTTGGTGATTGCATATGTCTGGTGCTATGTAACTTGTCCCTCTGTCCCTTTTAATTCCTTAGATCTTGAGGCTTGCTTAGATGATGATGATGATGATGATGTGTGTGTGTGTGGTGGTGTGTGGTGTATATTTTAGCAAAGACTCCTTCATTGGTGGTGTATACTTCCCACCAAGAATTTGTTTCTGGTTTTCTGTTTTGAGGGGTTGGGGTTGTTAACAGCCATCAGGGGCCATGGCCTAGATGCATTATCTCATTAGAGGTTTAAATGGGTGATATAATTCTATTATAGGAAAGTCATTTTCACAGCCATGCACTTAAAATATGGAAAAGCGGCATATCACCCCATGTGCCCCCAAAGCCCATGCTGTAGACACCTCACCGCCCACCCTCCACTGAGAGGATGTTAATTCATTACCCACTCAGGCTGTGCGACCTCCTTGTTCTTGCCGCAGCACTGGGATGCCATCACCATTGTCATTACGTTTATTGATCTTCTGTGGGACTGTCATTTCCTCTGACTCCTTCTCTGCCCCCCTTTCTTTCTGCCTCATTAGATTTCCAGTTACATACTTCCTTCTAAGAGACTTCAGTAGACAAACCCCAAGGATTTATTAATGTGTGCACAGCAGTGTCCCAGGTGCTGTGGGAGATGAGGTCTGTCAGACACATTCTGTGTGCCAGAGTTGCTTAGCATGGAGTGAGGCTGGTCATAAATACTCACCCACAATGCGAGTGGTAAGCCCAGAGAGGTGTGGGAAAACTGCAGAAGAGTGATCCATTCCGGGCAGCTAGTTGTGAGGATGTGGCAGTCCACTCCCGAAGCAATCCCAAAACAGCCATTGAAAACCCTATGAATAGCAGAGAATCATCATGCCAAGCATGGTAGAGTGTCAGGGAATGTTTCACCTGTTGTACGTTGAGTCACTGTGAGTCGGTTCCAACTCTACAGCACCTAATGAGAACAACCATAGTTGTGAGGACAGGAGTCTTAGAGTAACTGAGATTCCTGGTGGCCACTTCTCTCCATGCTTCAGTGTTTTATCTGCCCCACCACTTCAGTTTTCTTCCTCTTTTCCACCTGTGTTCAGAGGGAATTCATTATTCTCAGAGTCTCTAAATTACTTCACTTTATGAGACTGAAGTATCTACTCTTGATTTAAAGGAAAAGTTGACTTCATTTGTTAGCGCAAAACACTCATTTCCTTATTCCTCCCCATGTCCTGTGGGGCAGCATATTAAAAGTTAATACTAATACTTTAAGAATGCCTGGGAATTTTCTTCTGCGTTTCCCTTTTCACTGGTCATATGGTGGATATGAAATCACTTAGGAAGCTGGACATGGTGGCACACCTGTGACCCCAGTGACTCAGGAGGCAGAGGCAGAAGGATCGCAGGCTTGAGGCCAGAGGCAACCTCAATAGCTTCACAAGACTCTGTCTCAATTTTAAAAATAAAGAGGAGGCTGGGGGCGCAGCTCAGTGGCAGAGCACTTGCAAAGTATGCATGAGGGCTGAGTTCAGCCCCCTGTTGTTGTTGTTGTTGTTGTTGTTGTTGTTAGGTGCGGTTGAGTCGTGTCCAACTCATAGCAACCCTCATAGGGTTTTCAATGGCAGACTGTTTCAGGATTGCCTGGGGAGTGGGTTGCCACGTCCTTCTCCCATTTTTGCGGTGCTGGGAATCAAACTAAGAATCTCAGAGACTGCAGAGTGGCTCTCTACTAAGTGTGCTAAATCCCAGCCAATCAGCCCCCTAGGACTGCCAATAAATAAATAAGGAAGAAAGAAAAGAAAGAAATTACTCAAGGAAGTTAAAAAGCACAATTCCAATATAAGAAATAACTATCACTGACGATCAGCATTATAGAGATCTGCATCTGCATCATGCTGCCATTTGGATAAGTCTCTTAATCAAGAGGAAAAATAAAGATGTTTTTTCCCTTCGTCCGTCTTGTGTTGCAGTAAATTGGCTGGATCACAGCCGAACATTCAGAGAACAAGGAGTAGATGAAAATGAAACATTGCTGCTTAGACGGAAGTTCTTTTACTCGGATCAGAATGTAGACTCCAGAGACCCAGTGCAGCTGAACTTGCTATATGTCCAGGTACGGTATTTCCTGCTCAGCCAATAGGCTGATGAACTGCAGGACACTCCTGGCTGCATCTGGTGGCCAGCGGGAGCCCAGCTCTGGTTCCCACAGCATTTACGGCATCCACTGTCCAAGGGCTGCCCCGAGGTCCCTCGTACCTGCTGGGGTTGGAGGAGGGTTGTGAGTGGACTTGAGCTGCTGGCCTTCCAGAGGAGTGCCTCTCCCTGGCTTCCCAGATTGGTGATTCCCTTTACTGCCTGGCTTTGGAGACTGTTGTGTTCATCTAACTGGCTAACCATTCCAGACATACTAGGACTTCATGAGCTAGCATCGTACGGTGCAAAGGAACATTGGTCAGAAAATCAGTAATTCTCATCATCTCAAAGCCGTTCTCTCAACACGCCTGCAGCCGTACCACTGTGGTGTCCAATCTGGTCAGATCTCAGAAGCTAAGCAGGGTCGGGCCTGGTAAGTACCTGGATGGGAGACCGCCTGGGAACACCAGGTGCTGTAGGCTTGGGAGACAGACTCGGCAACTCATTCCAAAAAACAGTCAGCCATTGAAAACCCTATGAATAGCAGAGAAGCACTGACAATACTGTTTCACCTGTTCATAGGGTCACTATGAGTTGGACACCGACGCTGCGGCACCTCACAACAGCAACAACAATCCTCTCAATAACCATTTGTGTCTTTACCATTGACTAGTTGTTTAAACTCAGGCAAGTCGTTTAACATATCTGAGTTGCCCTTTCCTAGTATGTAAAATGGGAGCTTTGTACTAGATTGTCTCCGGTGTGGCTCAAGGAAAATGTCATCTGTGCTTCTTACACTTCTGTCACCCAAACTTCCTTCCTTCCCTTTTCTTTCCTTCCGTTATCAACCTATCTGCCCAGAGAAAGAATGCAGGGGTTACCAACTGTGCCTATGCCCCCTGCCTATATTAGGAAGTAAACAATTCACTTATTTAAACATTGTTGTTGTTGTTAGGTGCCGCCAAGTCAGTATCCAACTCATGGCGACCCTACATACAACAGGCGAAACACTATTGTCAGTGCTTCTCTGCTATTCCTAGGGTTTTCAATGGCAGACTGATTGGAAGGGGATTGCCATGTCCTTCTCCCAAGCCTGCAGCACCTGGTGTTCCCAGGCAGCCTCCCATCCAAGTACTAACCAGGCCTGACCCTGCTTAGCTTCCAAGATCTGACGGGATCGGGTGCCACAGGGCTACGGCTGCAGGCTGTTTAAACATTATATATCAGCAAATCCCCTTATGTGTCACATAAAAAATAATTTATGTATTTTCCGTGGGTGCTGTTGTGTTCCAGAGGCAGTAGTCAGTGATTTCAGCAGAGACCAAATAGCCCTCAAGGTGTGAAATGTTTACTGTTTGCTGACTCTTGACTTAGTGGAAGAAGGATGGGTGAGGAAAGAGGCTGGAAGGCCAATGGAAGAGAGAGATCAGGGCAACGAGAAGAGGGTTGTGAGGGGAAGGCCCAGAGTCAAAGCTAAGGGTGGGCATCTAAAAGCGGTCTGGGGCATTTCACTAGACAAAGGAAAGGCAGAAGGAAAAGGGGTAAATAGCAACCACCGTGAAGGATGATGGGAATGGGGAGGACTTCAGACACAGTGAGCCCCCATTCTAGAACTGTGCGCTGCTTACACGTGCCTAAATGTTTTTGAGAATTCTCTTCTTGGTTGGGTGTGCGCGTGTCCATTTATCTCTCCTTTTTTTTTTTTTCTTTCTTTGTGGTACTGGGGGTTGGACCCAGGGCCTCACACCTGCATGTTTTGCAAGTGCTGGACCACTGAGCTGCGCCCCCAATCTTTTTTTTTTTTTTTTTTTTTACGTTTTGAGACAGGGTCTCGCTAAGTTATGCAGACTGCCTCTGGTCTCGAACTTGCGATCCCAAGCCGCTGAGATTATAGGTGTGCACCAGCGCGCCCAGCTATCCATCTCTCTTTCTCTCCTTACATTGCATTGGTCTTTACCTTGGGGTGGAGGTTGAGATGGTTTTACTTTTTTTTTTTTTTTTCTGCTAACTTTATGTTTTAAGCTCATGAGAAGTAAATTCTATTCCTCTCCCAGCCTTTGTGAAGCTGATGACTTCATGAGGGCTTCCCTTGGTCCTTGTTGTTCGTGGTCACACCTGCCTTCCTAGATTATCAGCAGCCTCTGCTTTGGATGTACCAGGCACCCGTGACACTTCCCAACTGTTGTCTACTTCGAGCCAGGACTTGTTTTGCCTTTGGCCTGGATTGTGCTGTCCTCCCCTCATCCGCTGTCTCCCAAGTGCCTGCGGCCCCTGACCTTGCCCCACAGACCATTTGTGCTAGAGCAGGGATGTGTCAGGGAGAAGGGTCACGCTCTGACCCCTGGGCCCTTACGCCTTTGCTGCTTGCTGTGTTTCAGGCTCGGGATGATATTCTCAACGGGTCCCACCCTGTCTCCTTCGAGAAAGCCTGCGAGTTCGGTGGATTTCAAGCCCAGATACAGTTTGGACCTCATGTGGAGCATAAACATAAACCTGGATTCCTGGAGTAAATGACCTCTTCTTTTTTCTCTTCTCCTGTTCTTTTCTTTTCACTTACTCATCTTTGAATGAATGCGGTACCATAAATGCACACCCTGACTCCAGCCAGTAGTGATAATGTTGGCTTTCCATCAGTCAGGTATAGGACCAGATTGTGGGCCATGAGGAAAGCAAGAGGCCTAGAAACTGGGTGCTGGGCAGCTGTCCACGTGGTCCAGCCCCAGTGCCAGTAGTGTGTGATCTCCTCTCTGCCAGACTCAGTGGTGCCCATGCCCCCTGGGTGCTGTCCAGCCTGTCCTGGGTGCCTGTGGGGCGGAGGATCTCACTCCCTCCACCTTCTGAACCTCTGTCCATTAGTCCATTGCTCCCTCAGGCTAAGACCACAGTTTGTTGTCTTCAGGATCTTGAGACTCCTGTACTGGACCTATAGAGTATAAATGAGAGAGACCCCTACTTTCTATTAGAATCTTGTGAGATCTTTGTTGCTTTGAAAGTGTGATTGTTCATGCAAAGTACGTGTCCCGCCCTCTTCTCCCATTTGGTCTTCGGTTCTCTTTTATAAAGCGATGGGGATTTAAAAAAATTGTTTTTCTGGCTCTTAGACTCTGAGCTACCAAGAAAAATCTGACCCTGCAGACTCATCCTGGCGCACAGGGGAGGATCCCAGCCAGTCTGAGGCTTTGTGTATCTGCGATTTCCTCCCTATTCTTTGCATCTGGACTTTTCCAAGGGTTTTTTTTGTTTTTGTTTTTGTTTTTGTTTTGTATCTTCCTCTGAAAACATTTTTTTTTTTTGGTCTATGTCTACCATTTTCCTTTGTGTTTCCTACTAGTGCAGATGAAACATGTGGCTAAGCCAAAAAAAAAAATCATCCAGAGTATCACCACCGTCACTGTCATGCGGTCCCCTAGAGTGCAGCCTGTGGGAGGTTTGGGAGTGGAGATCTGCCATGAATGTATGGTGGGGGCCAGAGAGCGTGTCCGGCCAGTTCAGCCGCCTCCGGTGTGTGGAGTGGTCATGTGTCACATTGTATCCAAGTGTATTAAAGGCAGGGCACAATGCCAAGGCTTATTTGGCCCTTGACTCCACTTTCACTTTGGTAGAAAATACTTGGGAACAACCTGTACTCCGGAGAAAGAGGAAAACCTTACTCCCTTCCTGGTGGCTGACGGTGCCTTGCTGGCACACTATTTGGCCTAAACTGAGAGGTTAGAAGTTAAAAAAAAAAACAAAACTCCGCTGCTGGGTTAATGCACCCCAGGAGCCTTTCCAAAGTGATGCCTTGTTCTATGATATACAGTGACCTCGAGCCTGGGATTACTTTGAGTTCCTGTCACTTAGTCTGTTCTGTGTGTCCCAAGTGAGTCACTTGGCCACATGTTCCTCGGGGCCGTTTCCCTGGCTGGCCTGGCTTCCCTCCACAGGAGCTGTAGGAATGTGCCTTTCTGGTCTGTGACACAACACATCAGGTCGGACTCATAGCGACCCTATGTACAACAGAACAAAACACAGTCCAACACCGTACCTTGCCTGGTACTACGTCAGTGCTTCTCTGCTATTCCTTAGGTTTCCAGTGGCTGATTGTTTCAGGAATGGGCTTCCAGGTCCTTCTCCCGAGCCTACAGCACCTGGTGTTCCCAGGCAGTCTCCCAGCCAAGTACTAACCAGGCCTGACCCTGCTTAGCTTCTGAGATCTGACGGGATCAGATGGCAGGGTGATATGGCTGTAGACTTAGTGAACGTACTCCTGTGGAAAAGTGAAAAGCAGAGGCAAAAAGACTCACAGTTTTCAGGGATTTGAAGATTACTTAATATACCCATCTATTCTCTAGGTAGGGGCTGGGATTTAGCTCAGTTGGTAGAGCACTGCTCTGCAGTCTCTGAGGTCCCAGGTTCGATTCTCAGTACCACAAACATGGGAGAAGGACGTGGCAATCCACTCCCGAGGCCATCCCAAAACAGTCAGCCATTGAAAACCCTGTGAGGGTTTTCGGATACGACTCGACAGCACCTAACAACAACAACAATTCTCTACGTAGAGAAAAGTAGGTGCTAGAGAAAGAGAGAGAGGAGGCATATAGCCAGGAAGAGTTGGAAGTCAGGGCTCCCAAGTGGAGTCTGATATTCTTTGTGCACATGACAGCTTTCCTTAAGTCACCCGCAAAGAGGCCTGGAAAGGGACATTATATTGGCAAGTGAAGTGAATACAGCACGTCCTCTAATGAGCATGTATTTGCTTTAGGCATCTTCTGTGTGAAGAGGAAGCTTGCAGGAGACATGCCATGTGTTCTTCTGTAGCTCACTGAGGACTTGCATGGGTGTGCTTTTGTGCCAGCTACAGAGAGATGTCATGGACCAGTTCTTTGCTGTTTTTTGTTTTGTTTTGTTTTTGGTACTGGGGGTTGAACCCAGGGCCTCACGCTGGCATGCTCTGCCAGTGCTGGACCACTGAGCTGCGCCCCCAGCCCATTTTTTAACTTTTTGAGACAGGGTCTCACTAAGTTACGCAGACTGCCTGTGGTCTCGAACTTGCGATCCTCCTGCCTCTGCCTCCCAAGCCGCTGGGATTACAGGTTGTGTGCCACTGCGCCCGGCTCCCATTCTTTGCTGTTTTTGAGTCCACAGCCATGTGGCAAATAAATGTGAGAAATGGTTATTATGAACCAAAAGTTGCCTGTGACTTCAATGGTGTCTGACCTTTGAACTATGTTTTAATGCAGCGTGGTCTATTTGGGATGCTGAAAGTTTCAGTGCAGGCTGTGGAGATTATGAATTGTTTCTAGAAAGATAGGAAGAGTATGATGCAAGAAACAATGTTACCAAAGAAACTGACAGAGTAGAAGGTAAATCTAAAAAATCAGCTCCTTAAAACAGCAGCAACCATGAAATATAATAATCATTCACTTTGGATCCTTAAAAATAGTGGAAAATAATAAGTGGGAAATGCAGGATAAGAACTTTCCATGGACCTTATTGTATTGGTGATGATTAGAGTTGCTGATAAATTTTGGACCAAGTATATGGGCTGGGATTTATTAGCTCAGTTAGTAGAGTGCTGCGCTGCAGTCTCTGAGGTCCCGAGTTCGATTCCCAGCAACACAAAATGGGAGAAGGACGTGTCAACCCACTCCCAAGGCAATCCCGAAAACAGTTAGCCATTGAAAACCCTATGAGGGTCGCTATGAGTCGGACTCAACTGGATGGCACCTAACAACAACAACAACATATGGGATAAAATGGAATGTAACTCTAGGTAATGAGAATGTGCCGTGGACAATTCTTCCATCATGTTAGTGTGTTTGAGGTTTTTCATAATAAAATTGTTGGGAAAAAGTTGAAGATAGCATAGAAGAATAAAAATAGACTGTATATGGAAGCAGTGAGAAAAACCAGACTTTATAAATTCTTTAATAAGATTCAATTACTGGTGAAAGCAAACAAACATACAGAAATAGACTGTATAACCTATAAATCATTTGAGGCTGAGGGTGGAAGTAATACAGACAACTTCACCACTATAGTGGGGGTAGGGTGGATGATGGAAACAAAGCCAGAAAGAAGTATGGTAAATAGAGTGTACAAAATGAGTTACAGTAAATACCTTAGAATATATTAGATATACCAAGGAGAAGTAAATCAAAGCCAGTAGTTAATGGACATAAGTTCTCATTGGATAGAATTTTAAAATATACTAGGTCTATACTGTTTCTAAAAGACATACTTTAATGTGTAAGGACAGGAGATTTAAAGTAAATGCATGGAAAATGATGCACAGGGAAATAACTAGTTAAAGCAGGAGAAACCATACTTAATGTCACATGAAATAGAATTTTAAGACAAAGCATAAGGAAAGGTAATGAGCCAGGCGCATGCCTGTAATCCCAGCAGCTCAGGAGGTGGAGGCAGGAGGATCGCAAGTTGGAGACCAGAGACAGTCTGTGTAACTTAGTGAGACCCTGTCTCAAAACACACACACACACACACACACACACACACACACACACACACACACACGGGCTGGGGTGCAGCCCAGTGGTCCAGCACTTGCAAAGCATGCAAGTGCGAGGCCTTGGGTTCAACTCCCAGGACCGAAAAAGAAATAGGAAAGATAATGACTAATTTACAAAAATGATATGATAATTTTGAATATGTACTTAACATTGCCTTGTATATATTATATATGAAAAGTAGTATTGCAAAATTTTCAGGCACACAGTTTTAGTGGAGTAATTTAATGTACTTTCTATAATGATTAGTAGAATTAGATCAAAATATAAGAAAGAAAATTTTTACATTAAGAGAAAGTAATGAAATAGAAACCACAGAGAGAATCAATGAAAGCAAAAGCCGGATCTTCAAAAAGTAAACTTACGTAAACTTTGAGTAAGTTTGATCAAGGAGGAAAAGGCAAAAATATTATCAGTAATGAGAATGGAGCAGAACTACAAATAAAAGCATGTTTAAAACCATAAGAGAATATTATGAAACTTGAAGCCAAAAACATTTGAAAATTTAGACAAAATGGATAATTTGAAAATCTTGAGGTATAATCTTGAAAGAAAATGCCTTGTTTAAAATATACTAATCAAAAAACAACAAGGGCTTTGTTGTTGTTGTTGTTAGGTGCCGTCGAGTCGAGTCCGACTCATAGCAACCCTACGTACAGCAGATCGAAACACTTGCCGATTCTGTGCCAGGCAAACCATCTTATTTATGTTTAAGCCCATTGTTGCAGACACTGTGTTAATCCATCTGGTGGAGGGTTTTCCTCTTTTGCGTTGACCTGCCACTCTTCCAAACATGATGTCCTTCTCCAGGGATTGTTCTCTCCTGACTACATGTCCGAAATATGTAAGACA
>VMDO01011143.1:17668-68378 GCA_007922755.1 Pedetes capensis | reverse complement strand
GGTGGAGGAGGAGGAGGAGGAGGAGGAGGAGGAGGAGGAGGAAAAGGAGGAGAAGGAGGAGGAGGAGGAGAAGGAGGAAGGGGGGAGGAGGAAAAAAGAAGAGAACAGAATAAAGCTAAGGAAGGCAGATAACATAGGGTTACTCCTGACTCTTTGCAGGCTCTGGAAAAGCCCTTTACACAGTTGGTCTGGCCAATGGGCTTCTATGACTCTAAAGAGGGCAGGAGTCGCAGCAGATGACAGAGCACTGGCTGTGGAGCATCTGAACTCCCTGCCCAGCCTGGGGTTACTTCCTGGCGGCACTACCTGGAATGGGGGCATGCCTCACTTCCTCAGGAAAGTCAAAGTAACCATACTCTCTCATTGGGTTGCTTGAAGGATGAGTGAAATGATGCATTGTGTCCTCCTAGTTTTATTAAATGTCAATTGTCTGCTATTTTTCCTACTGACCGACTGCCTTATTCATTCAACGAATCATTAGCAAGCAGCACCTGTGTGCTAGCCGTATTCCAGCTGAGGATGAAGCAAAGTCTCTGCCCTCAGTGGGTGGGCATTTAAGCTGGGGAGTCTGCCAAATCAGGGAACGTACTGTGCCTTAGGATAAGCAGCAAGGCAAGGGGGCACGGAACCTCAGGGTACACCTCTGGGATACTGGAGTGGCTTAAACTGCAACGTCCACAAATGACATCGTTTCTGTTTCTGTTTTGCAGTGTGGGAATGAAACCCAGGGCCTTGCACATACCGGGCAAATACTCTGCCACCAAGCCACACCCTCAACCCAGATGACTGGCCTTAACATGGGATGGGGGCCTCTGATGGTGGAATGGGGCTGCCTGTGGGCATCGCAGAGACTCCATTTACCACGGCCGAATCATTCCTTTGAGGCTCACTATCCTATCATCTAACAAGAATAACACCCATTTGTAGGGCCACTGTGAGGCTGGACACCGACACATCTCATCAACACAAGGCCTTAGTCAAGCAGAAGTTACCATGCACCTTATGCTGTCTTCTCCAATTCACGCTTCTCCTGCACAAAAATAAAAATTAAAAACCCTCTTTACACATCTCAGTTGTGTGGGATGTAACTCAGAAGTGGAACCATGCTTACCATGCACACAGCTCTGAGATCAATCACCAGCACCAAAAAAAAAATTTAAAAAAAAAAATTAAAAAAAAATTGTACTTAAAACTTCTCAGCCGAAAGCATTCTTCCCCTTCCTCAGGAGTGGCTGAATTCTCACCAGATCTTTTAAGTCTGTGCCCAAATGCACAGCTCTTTACTGAACTAAATATGCCCAGAACGTAAGCTTCCAAAGACAGGATTTGTTCTGATGGTGTAAACTGGTTGATTCCAAGCAGGTGCAACTGGGTGGAATAAAGACTCTGTGTGGCAGACAACAAAGTCAACTTTTGCTCTAAACCAGAAACAAAAGTATCAGATAAAGGTTACAGAGGGGCCTATCCTGCCTCTATAAGGTTTTTTCTTTTTCTTTCTTTTTTTTTAAATCTTTTTCGGCAGTACTGAGGGGCTGAATGCAGGGTTTCATGCATACTTTTCAAGCGTTCTTAAGATCCCTTAGATCTTTTATTTTTTTATCTTGAGATAAGGTCTAAGTTTCATTGGCTGCCTCAGGCCTCAAACTTGCCATCTCCTGCTTCTATCTCCTGAGCTGCTGGGATTATAGGTGTGCGCCACGGCGCCCAAACAGAAGTGACTTTCAAACTACTGCCCTCTAACATGAAAAGGGTTGGCTTGCAAAGTCCAGTCTTGAGCAATGTCATGGTCTATCAGAACACGCCCTGGTCCTAGAAGAAGACTGGGCCCACGCGGCCAAGGGCCCATAGCTCCCCTAGATACCACCTCTGTCTGCCCACATATCCTTCCATGTGACACCAAATTCCCTTTCTACAGATAAGGGAACTGAGGCACAAACTTGACCTGACTAGATTTTACTAGAGCGAGATGAGGTCAAACTGTGAGGTCTATTTCCATCTTCCAGAGCTGCGGTCCCCCAACCTTTCAGCACCAGGGAATGGTTTCCTGGAAGGCAATTTTTCCACAGATGGGGGCCGGGGAGGGGGTTTGGAATGGGTCAAGGGATGAAGCTTCGCTCATTCGCCCACTACTCATCTCCTGATACGCAGCTCAGTTCCTAACACATCATGGCCCTTAGGTGCCAAGTAGTGGCCCAGAGGTCAGGAACCTCTGCTCCAGAAGACACTGCATCCTACACAAACATCAGTGCAAACTGGGTGTACAATGGATGGCAAGGGCAGAGGGAGGAATCTGCCATTAATATTTTTAAAACTAGTATATTACATGGGTATTTTGGGGGATAATCTTCCCAGAAGAAACTTACTAGGATGAATTTTCACACAAAATATGCCCCACCTGAAGTGGAATGTAAGACCACGAGGACTTGAAGCAACAAATACTCAAAACAGAGCTTTCAGTTAGTATCAATCCTAAGTAGAGGTAATACGCAATAAACGAGGCAGCTACTTACCCCTCTGCAAACATCCCATAATGAGTACCAAGAGCCAGGCCTCTCCAACACCAGGCTCACAAATCCAAAGACATCAGGAAGACTGGAGCTGCACTTGTATCTACTCAGTAGCATCCTATAATCCAAGGGCGGTAGATTACATCATGCCTTTACTCCCAGTCCATGAAGCCTTGCTAACCCTATTTCTGCCTCAGCCCTCCTTCACCATCTCGCTGTAAATTCACTCCCATTCACCTAAAGCTGAGCTCAGTCCACCATTCCACTTGGTATTAAAGTGCAGCAGCAGAGACAAGTCACAATTGTGCTTCCGCATGAAGCTGCTGCAAGGTTCCAGTTCCTGAGCAGGCTAAAAATGATAACATTAGCAATAGGCTCCGCTACTGCCTCTTCTTCCTCTGGGGCTCTTAGCACCACTCTTCGTCCTCCAGAGCAGAGGACAGATATAAAGGGTGGCCGTGGAATGGCAGCAGCCTAAACCGCTTACACTGTGAGAAGTGACAGCGGCAGAGGTGTGCAGGGGTGGGTTGGAGGGTAGGCACGCCAGCGTCAACCAACACAGGGGATCACAAGTGCGACTTAACATGGAAGAGCGTTCTCACGAAGGTGTTTATCCAGAGTCTTCTGAGAACAGAAGCAGGCTCCCTCTTCCATCATTCATACTAACAAAACAAAACAAAGTCTAAATAATGCTGGCGCAGAGGACAGGAAGTTCATTTGCCAATATATACATGTTGGGGGAGGGGCTAAGAACAAAAGCAGAGTTCAAGAAGTATTTTCCTAGAACTTCTGCTTTTAAACACCTGGGGCCTCACAGAGTTCTGTCCGTCAGACTTGTGGAGATGCAGGATGAGCAAGGCTGGGGCTAGAGTGGGCAGGGAGGATGCAAAAGAGATGGGTGGATCCAGGCTCCAACTTCCACTGCACTGCTCAGTAGCTCTGGCAAGCTTTCCCATCCCAGCCTTCTACCTCACTGCAATGGAGACAACGCCCAGCTCAGGCAGCAGTGAGGACCAGAGGAGCCTACGAGGCCCGCGGCCCCGTAGTGGCACATGGAGGTGCTCGATGGCACTGCCTTGGGATGAAGACCTTGTCTTTCCAACAGCTACTTAAACTTCTCGGTACATAAATCAAACTATCGGCAGCCTGGACCTGGTGGTGAGGTTTTTTTGATCCAATTTGGTTAAATCTGAAGGACTTCTCACAGGCAGGTGGTCATTTCTGACTCCTCCTTACCATGAAAATTAAAGGTAAGAAGAAAGAGCTAGGCATGTTGGTACAAGCCTGTAACCCCAGGACTCAGCAGCTGAAGAAACAGAATCTGAAGTTCAAAGCCGGCCTGGGCTACACAGTGATACCCTGCCTTGAAAAATAAATAAATAGAAAAAGAAATAAGAAGAAAAGAAAAGAGAAAGAAGGAAGGAAGGAAGGAAAGGCAGCATGCAGGCAGGCAGGCAGGCCAGTCTATCTTTTGCAGTGCTTGGCAACAAACATCATGTCACCTTTCCTGGATAGGCTGCTGGCCCTGACCCCCACCCCCAGGGACTGTGCGTGTGTTCCATACCCAGGCAGGTGCTTCTGACAGCATGTAAACATCCAGTTACATGTGAAATAGGAGACTGGGGACAATACATGTGCACTGCTTTGCAATACATGTGCTTTCCTAAGTTGATTAGCAAAGTCAGACAGTTTTTCTAAAGGACCAAGGACCACAAGTCCCTCGGAGGCTGAGGAAGGGGAGGAAGGCCAGGGTTCAGCAGGAGGGCTGCAGTGAGACGGCTGTCAAGATGGGAGCATTACTAGAGAGCAGGACAGGCTGCAGGCACTACAGTATGGATTTGAGGACTTCCTACGAAGGACACACGTGTGGGCTCTCCACCTCCTGCCTCACATAGACCTGCCACTCGGTGTCCTTCAGTGGTGCCCACCTTCAGTCACCATGACAGCACGCCACATACGGGTTTCCCAGGTAGAACAGTGGATACAGAGAAAAACTCCCCCAGAGCCCAATGAAACTAAAGCCAGAAAAAAGAGAGCAAAACTGAAGAATACTAAATTCCCAAAAGATGAAGACTCTATTTGAATTCTACAACATTACAAAAAACAAGTGACCACAGTGAAAAACACAAATCAGATTTTAAGAATTACGTATCTACAGCCTTTATTTATGAAAATGATGAAAAATAGATACATGTGTAGAATGAATCATTAACACATTTGGAAACCTTACGGAGGACACAAAGAGGATAGTTTTATATATTTTACACAAAGTAATGGTGATCAAAGTCAGCTATCAGGAACAAGCAAGGACACAGGTCAGGGCACTCCAGTGAGAAAATTCCTGGCTCCCTCCAAGATGATAAGACACTGACAAGACTCCAGAGAATACACAAGCCTGGGCTCACTGCTATGTTCTAGTTTATTCACATTTTGTATACCATGAAAAGTCAAACAGGTGGCAGGGAACATAGCTCAGCGGTAGAACACTTGAGTACCATGCTCAAGGCCCTGGGTTTGATCCCCAGCACTGAAAAAAAAAAAAAAATCAAACTGGTAATGATAACAATAAAAACAAAGAAAAAGAAGAGCACACTACCAGCTTCCACATCGGTTAGGGATGAGCAAAGGGCCCTACCACATCCTCTAAGGATGCACATCTTCCATCTCTGGAATGAAGGGAATCTGAAGAGCTGGACACTTCCTTAGGGAGCCAAAAGAAACAGCTGGCAGGCTCTCGGGGTGGCCCTGACAAGCGCACGGCTCTCCTGGTCGGCAGGGTGCACCTGCCTTTCCCTAGAAGTAACAGCCTGAGAAAGGAGATCTTACACCAGACTGCTTTGCCCTTAAAACTAGAGTTCTTCCTGGTCCCAAAATTAAGACCAGAAACAAGCTTAAAGACAAAGACTGTAGCCTGGCGACCCTGTGGTTAAGAGCTCAGGGTCTGGGTCCAACAGGGCTACCCCGAATCCCACCGGAGGTCGCAGATGCAGGAAGCACCCAGCAAGCTGCGTGTGTGCAGTGAGGATGCCTCCCCCCTCACTGGGTCAACAGAAGGATCAAAACGCTCACAGGGGCACCAGGGAGGGTCCCTTGTACTGAACTCATCATCCTCACCACAGTCCCACCACACGCAAGCACGGTCTGCGCGCTGTCCCACAGGTCTTCCAGCTGCAGTCAGACTCCCTACAATGAGTACAGGAGCCACACCGGCAGCCCTGCCCTTCCTCTTCAGGACAACCCCACAGACACACTGCAAAGAACATGACTTACCCACATGGAAAAGGCTCTCAGCCAAGTCACAGGCGCAGCCCGAAAGCAGAAATTGTTCTTGTCCTTCTATGCCCCATAACCTCCACCCGACTCCCATTACTGAAGAATGCAAGGAACTAATGTCCATCATCTCAGCATGTCCAGGCGGTCACACTGGCCTCTCTCCCTCACCATCACCTCTAACTTTCTTCCTTTGGCCTTACTTTTGCTGCTCATACCCCTCAGGCTGTAGCTGTGGCATTGCCATAAAGGTGGCTAAGAACAAAATGTCATATACAGAAGGAATACCTTTGCCTCTTCAGAAATATTTAAGTTGGAATGAGGTCAGGACAGTGGTGTCAGGAAGGAGGGTCCACAGCTATTCCAAGGCTAAGGGAGCTTTATAAATGATGTGTAAGCAATCAATCTCAACAAAGTTTAACACACTTCCATGCATTTATTTTATGGTAAATACTGTACAAGATAGTTATTACTAAGGAGAAAATCAAATGTCTTCATATGGATAGCCATTTTAAGCAATGTTTGCACCAAATAATAAGTAACACATTATACAACCTATCAAATAACTAGCCATGAGTCCGTGGTGATATGAATAAATCAATAAATGCTGAATAAATCAATAAATGAGGAAGTAAGTGACAGCTGTTCCTTACAGCAAAATTCTAACTGATACATGCAGAAAGAAAAATGGAAATGGAAAACTACCACTTGGCATACAACACAGTCATGACTACTAAAGACAAAAGAATCAAGATGGATGCAAACATTCATGTACAAAACTATGGCAAGAACCAGGATCATGTGCATAGTCTCAAAGCATTCTTCTACAAGAAACTCATTAATTAAGGCCGGGCGTGGTGGCGCACGCCTGTAATCCCAGCGGCTCGGGAGGCAGAGGCAGGAGGATTGCAAGTTCGAGACCAGAGGCAGTCTGCGTAACTTAGCGAGACCCTGTCTCAAAAAGTAAAAAAATGGACTGAGGTGCAGCTCAGTGGTCCAGCACTTGCAGAGCATGCAGGCGCGAGGCCCTGGGTTCAACACCAGTTAAAAAAAAAAAAAAAAAAAAACCTCATTAATTACAAGAAAAAAGTAGTAATTTCCAGTGGAAAAGCCAATAACAAGACATATTGATTCACACGTCCCCTGAGAAAGACACAACTTCACTTCTGTGGCATTCTTGCTAAAAATGCATAATCTCATGTCTAAGCGTAAGAAGGTATCAGAAAAATGCAAAGAGACTTCCACAAAGTGGTTGGTCAGTAATACCCTTCAAAAGTGCCAGGGTCGTGAAGACAAGGGACCACCGAGGAACTGTCCCAGACTGGAGGTAACTGAGGAGACATGACAACTACAAGCAATGTGGGATTCTGGAACAGGAAAAAAAGACATTTGTGGGACAACTGGTGAAATTCAGATAAGGTATGTAGACTAGTTAATAGCATCATACTCAAGTTAACTTCCTGGCTTATATCTGTATATTGTGGTCACGTAAGATGTTAACTTTCAATCAAACTAGGTGAAGTGAATAGGAGCGTTCTGTGCTCTAGCTTTGTAACTTTTTTGTGAAGTCTAAAATTATTTCAAAATAAAAGTTAAACAAAAAAACTTTGTAGGGCTGGGAGTGTAACTCAGTGCTAAAGTGCTTCCCTAGAATGCATGAGGCCCTGGGTTTGATTTCTAGAAACACACACACACACACACTCCTACCTTTGTATCCCCAGAGATACAAGGTCCCTATATCTAGGTGGTGGCCGGGATTTAGCTCAGATGGTAGAGTGCTGCGCTGCAGTCTCTGAGGTCCCCAGTTTAATTCCCAGCACCTCAAAAATGGGAGAAGGACCTGGCAATCCACTCCCAAGGCAATCCCAAAACAGTCAGCCATTGAAAACCCTATGAGGGTCGCTATGAGTCGGATACTGATTCGATGGCACCTAACAACAACAACAACAACAACATATCTAGGTGTGATACCTCACAATTAAGAAACACTCAGTAAATACTAGCTGAATTAAATAATTAAGAAGATATGATAAGTTAAAAAAATAACCAGAAGAGCCAAGATCCCGGGGAGCTGGCTGGTTTGTTTATGATGGAGGACTCTCGCATGGCTTTCCAGGTAGAGGGAAAGGAACCAATCAAGCAGGAAACGCTGAAGAAGTGCCATCCCTATTCAGAGTGACAATCTGGAAACAGCCTGTGCATAAACCAGGAAGCTCCTGTACCCAACCTCTGCCACCAGGACAGAAAAGTGACATAAACGCATATGCATATTTCCCCTTTATAGCACTTTGCAGAAGTGTGCCTGTTTACACACGTATCCACAAACAGCTTTAGATATCGAGTATATTTTCCCATGAGTTTCAGGGCACTGGGATCTCTAAAGCACAAAAGTCATCCTTAACCAAGGTTTTGCTACCCACTATTTCAGTTGCCCAAGGTCAATCAGAGCTCAAAAGTATAAAATAAAAACTTCCGGAAATAAATTCATAGGTTTTAAGTTGCGTGCTGTTCTGAAGTGTATGAAATCTCATACTGTTCCGTTCTTTCCTCTTAGGGCCATGAGTCATCTCCTTGTTCAGAGTATCCATGCCGTATATGCTACCTACTCATCAGTCACTTCCTAGCTGGCTAGGTTATGAGATCAGGTGTCATGGTACTGCAGTGCTTACATCCAAATAATCTGTATTTTTTAATAATTGCCCCAAAGCACAATAGTGATGCTGCTAATCTTATTTATAGTATATTATAACTGCTCTTTTCTTATTAGTTACTATTGCTAGTTTCTTGTTATGTGCTGCTGTTGTTGTTGTTGTTAGGTGCCGTCAAGTTGTGTCCGACTCATAGTGACCCTGTGTACAACAGAACAAAACACTCCTCAATACTGTGCCGTGCCCAGCATTATTATCAGTGCTTCTCTGCTATTCATAGAGTTATTAATGGCAGATTGTTTTAGGAGTGATGGCCAGGTCCTTCTCCCTAGCCTGCAGCACCTGGTATTCCCAGCAGTCTATCGGAGGACTAACCAGACCTGACATTGCTTAGCTTCCAAGATCAAGCGGGATCGGATGCCAGGGTGCTATGGCTGCAGACATGTATGTCTAGGGGGAAAAAAAAACCCTAAGTATTTGTGTGAGAGCAAGCGCGCGCGCGCGCGCGCGCGCGTGTGTGTGTGTGTGTGTGTGTGTGTGTGTGTGTGTGTGTATGTATGGGGCACCTGGTCTTGGAAAGTAACGCCTGAGGATAAGGGGGACACTGTCAGCTGCTGCTCACAGGTTTCTAATCTCATCTGGTGCACATTCCAGAAGACCTTAAGTATTATCAGATCTTCATATGTAGACGAGAGCTTTATGAAAACACAAGCTAAATCCACCTCTGGAAGTTCACATCTTGGGTTGTTGGGTGGCTCTGTGACCTACAAGTAGAGCCACAGGGAAAAGAAGAAACAACTGTTTGTAGTTAGCCACAACTGGATGCCAAAAATCAAATGTAGCATCAACTTCTTCCTCTTGGCAGGGCCGCGTTTTCAGAGGCAGGCTGTGGCAGCAAAAGTAACTGTGAATATGGTTGCTTGTCTCTTCTGCCACTACTGCCCTAGCTAAGGAGAAGTAGCCCATTCAAGGAAGAAAACCAGTTCAGGGTTGTCTTACTCCATCAGGAAGCATAGGACGGAAAAGGAGAAGCAGGCTACGATGGATGCTTGCCTTGAAATAAAATACATGGTAGTAAAGTACAAAATGTCTTTCTCTAATACATACCTTCCCCTGCATATCCCAAACTGGACTCAACGCCAAAGGGGAAACCCACTTAGGATGTGATAAATCACTTGAGTTATGAGATCAATGGGAAAAGAGGAGTAACTAATTTTACATATGTGTCTCTATTAAGACCCATATACCTCTATCTACTTAGAAAGCATAATATGCTATGTCAACAACAAAGAAAAATGTCCATGTCCCCAATACAATTCTTAATCTTAGAACAAGCTGACACTGCATGTCACAGCACTTGACCTGTTAGATGGGTCTATTAATTAAATGAGCAGTTACCTCAATCTATTAATTTATTTTTCATTGACATGAGTGAAAAATATTTGGACTATCATTCAGCTATGTTAAGTCAAATCAAATCTGGTAGGATTTGCTTCACTTTCACACAATTATACTATTTCAAAGCTCGGTTTAAACCAAATTCTACTTTTCCAATGACTTCTATCACAGAATTGGTCACATGTTACCATGCCAAAGTTGCAGTATGGAGCTGGCGTTTGGTGTGTTCTCATCTGCTTTTCCCATGAGCATCTGCACAGGCTTAAAAACGCCACGCTCTGCCTTCCTCCATCAGTCCTCACTTCTTCCTGGGGCCTCATCTCACAACTGTTGGAAACTTAACCCTCACTTAGGGCTCTCAATCCAGGCAAGCCTTTCCCAGCATTTGGCTTAACCACTGTTACTAAACTTAGCTCCTGGAGTTCCAGTGTTAACATTCCTCAACCATGAAACTGCAGTATAGCCTTTCACCAGCAGGTGCTGCATCTTAACACCAGGTAGCTCTCAGAATTCCTCCAGTCTGAGGCTCTGATTTCACCCTACAACCTAGAGGATACAATGTATCCTGGGCATCTCAAGAAGAACACAATGTAAAACCAGGAAGAACTCCCTGAAGCTGATTCACCCAACCCTCTACTACCCAGATGAGGAGGAACCTCACTCAGACTGGGCAAGACTATTTTCAATATATTCTGCAAAGCAAGCTAAAGACAGGAGGTAACCTGCACTAACAAAAGTGCCCACACTAAAAGGTCTTTGACCAAGCTAGGAGGAGAGGGCACAGAAAATTCTTTTTCTAGAACAAGAAATATTAAAATTTTAAATATAGAGAAATCTATCTAAAGGAATTTATAATTACTAGAAGTTAGTAATAGTGCTTCCAGAATAAAAATTCTAAAGCCTGACATACAATGTAAGACTGAATGGACTACCAACCCTGGTATATATCCTCCCAAGTTCCAGAATCATCACTGTGGACACAGGGAAGCGAGCAGGGCTTACTATCACCCCCAATACACCAGGAACCAGGGGCTCAGAGCCATGGCAACAGACCCGCATCAGTGGTCAGATGAGAACCATCTTCAGTTCAGAGGAAGAGATTGATACAGGCCCCAGGAAAATGATTCTCAATGGGAAATTATAACTAACAACTGCAAATGGAGTTGTGGAATCTTTCCTCCTCCAAATGAGCTACAAAATTTGTGATATAGTACATGTGTGCATTTCTCTGGGGGAAGGGTCCTTATGTCCCTGGAAAAGGTGAAGAGTCACAATGAAAGGAAAAAATGTAAATATGATGCAATAATCTCTCTTTCCCTAAGCAAAAATGTACTGATGAAGTAAGCTCCAAAAAAGGAGAAGCCTGACTGCTGATCCCGGGAAAACATGTAAAAGATATTAGGCTTGTTACCGAGGTAGAAAATATGACACTCTAATAAAACAGGAGTAGAACATTAACATCTGCATCTACTCTAATTTACTACTGAAGACTTTCAGAAGTTGTAAGAAGATTCTAAAACTAGAACAACAGCAAGATTCAAAAGATGATTTTCAAAAAGGCAAGTCTTGCTTAAATGTCTTTGTCATGAGGCCTAAGGCACAACCCTTCTTACACAACCACCTCCGCCGGAGCTGCTGAGGCTGACCTCACTCAGGCTGTGCATCTCCTTCCAGTCTTCCCAGAGCTCCCACTCCAGCAGGCACTTCATTTGAATCTCTGGTTAAGAAACTTTCTACCAAAGTTCGGCATTACATATTGTCAACTTGTAATGGTCCCTTCTGCTGCTTATTTTTGCCCATGTTAGCAGCCATCATATTACGGGTTAATGCTGTGCATATAACACAACAGCAGAAGACACCTTTACTCCTCAGAAGTGAGGCTGTTTTTCCACAGTGCTAATCTGACTTAACAGTTGGTCACTTAACATGATATTAAAACTCCAGCAAACATTAACATTTGTATGAACGCTTAAGATTTAAAAACACAAGTCCAAAATCCAACAACAGAACCATGAGACCTGGAAGTAATTCAGAGCTTGTAACAAGTCACTGCAGGCTTAGTCCCAGGCTTGCAGAGGGTTCTTCATGATCCCTGGCTGTTAGGAGGTTTTCAGGAGAAAATGGTAAGAAATACTGACATACAGTACTGCAGGGGCAAGGAAAGAACCAACTTAAAACAGTAAAAACACAAAACAACCAAACATGGCCTGAAGAGCCCAAATGCAAACCGGTAACATAAATGGAGCATTTCCACAGTGGGTCCTGCGTGCCAAGCCCTGCACTGAGGGCTTCATACTGATCAAAGCATTCTGCTGCTTGGTAACTCTGGGAGTCGGAACTGCATTATCCAACTTAACAACTAATGGGAGGAGAGACTTGCCCAGTGTGACACTGCACTAAGTAGAGCCACAGGAGGTGGAGGCCTCGCAGGCCAGCCCCAGAGCCCTCCCCCTTAGTAACCACACTACACCAAGGTGGCTTCATGCCACCACACCCTTTTAGCTTCCTAGAGGAAACTGTACTCCTACCAAACACAGGCACTGGGCCAGGCACTGTGCTAAGTACTGTGACCAGCAATCTAACTTGGAATCACAACATTTTGTTGTTGTTGTTAGGTGCCATTGAGTCAGGTCTGACTCACAGCAGCCCTATGTACAACCAATGAAACACAACCCAGCACAGTGCCATGCCCAGCACTACTGTCAGTGTTTCTTTGCTATTCATAGAGTTTTCAATGTCTGGCTGTGTTTGGGAGTGGGCTGCTGGGTTCTTCCAAGCCTACAGTACCTGCTGTTCCCAGACGGTCTCCCATGCAAGTACTAACCAAGCGGGACCCTGCTTAGTTTTGAAATCTGACAAGATCAGATGCTAGGGGACTACGGCTGCAGGCAACGTTTATTTAGTCATACTAAAAAAATAGCTCTTAATATTCTTTTTTAATCTCACAGATCAGGAAATAAATTTAGAGAAGTAAAGCAACTAGTTTCAAATTCCATCTGAATAGCAAGTGAGACTCGGATCAGGATTTCTACTCAGGTTTGTCTTACTACAAAGTTTCTGCTCTTTCCATACAGCCACCGGGCCATTACTTGGACTAATCCAAGTCCAAGTAATCATTTAGTCTCCGCTGTTTTGACTCAGGACCACCCATTTCAGAGACCATGGTTCCTTCCCTCCATCACTCAAATGCCCTTCCTGATGAGACCCCACTCCCACCCCCAGCTAAGCAGGAGAAACGAGCACACTTCACCACGTTTCAGTTTCTCCGTGTAACGCCAAGGGTCTTGGCTCAGCTGGACTCCGAATCTGCACAGCTTTGTCAACAGAGGTTGACTCTCATGTTTACATTTTCTCAGTGTTAGCACTCCTGTATTTATATCTTTACTCAGGCAAAAATCTCCACGCCTGGTCTTGGATTTGTAGATTTTTAAAAAAGAGTTGTATGTTACATGATAGCAAAGGAAAAGAGCTCTAAATACGTTCTCTTGGCCACAGCAAGCAGCTAGAGCCAGAGAGGGGCTGCAACCATCTTATTAGATTCCTATTGGTAGGCCATCTCACAGAACACGGGAAGAAACCACAACCCCTGTCAGTCGGGCCCAGGCTTCCAGACATTCGAAGGGAACGATTGTGACTTAGGAGGGAAAGATGGTGACTTTTAAAGTCATGCGGGTGTGTGAGGTGCTTGGTCCTAAATGTAAATACAAAGTAGAGCCTTCTACTAAGCAGTCTATATACTCCCAGCACCTAGGAGGCAGAGGCAGGAAGATCATGAGTTCACGACCAGCCTGGGCTACATATAAAACCCTATCTCAAAAAAAAACAACAGCTGACAGCACTTGCAAAGCGTGCAAGCATGAGGCCCTGAGTTCAACCCCCAGTACCGCCCAGTACTGCAAAAACAAACAAACAAAAAACAGCTGAGCTGGGCATAGTGCCACACCCCTGTAATCCCAGCAGCTCAGGAGACACAGGCAGGAGGATGGCAAATTCAAGACCAGAGGCAGTCTGAGTAATTTAGTGAGACTTTGTCTCAAAAAGTAAAAATATGGGCCCCAGGGGCAGCTCAGCGTTCCAGCACTTACAAACTTGCAAAGCATGCAAGTGCGAGGCCCTGGGTTCAACCCCTAGTACTAAAAAAAAATAAAAATAAAAAAATAAAAATAAAAATAAAAATAAAAAACACAAAAAACAGCTGAGGATATAGCTCAGTAATAAGCAGTTGGCTATCACCTGCAAGGCCCTGAGTTCAATTTCCAGCACCACAAAAAAAAAAAAAAAAGTCTCTCACTATTGTCAAATGTCTTCTGACTTAGAGTCAGTTGCATATAACAAAAGAACTAATTTATGTGACCACAGACCCATTTTGCTTTTCCTCAGTTTGATATTTTTGACAGAAGACTATCCAGCCTGAGTTATAAATCATAATAATTTTTCCTCAATTCCTCCAATTGGCTTAACTGTGTAAAAAAAGCCAATATTTGACTACATGGTAATTTTGTATTTGTACATACCTTGGCATTTATTAAGTTTTTTAATAAAAAAGAAAAGTTGCTGTAAAAACATGGGTTCATTAAGACTTTAAGAATACATTCATTTTTAAGAAAGGATACTTGTGAGGAGTTTAAGACTAGCCTGGGCAACACAGTGAGACTCCATCTCAAAAAAAAAATTATATTTATTATAAGGCATACAAGCTATTCTTATTGGTCACGCGAAAATTGTATTACTTTTGGAAAAACTTCTAAATTAAGAGTTTACTTTGACAATGTTCTCTAATTCCTGAGAGGCTACCAATAGTACTAGTTACTACTTAGAATGTGGTATAATTCAGTCATCTTAGCATCATCTAAGCAAGTTTGTTTCAGGGAGTTAAGAGATGTGGCTCTTAAATAAAATGACATACACAATGGTTCCATCTTTATGAAGAGAGTACTCACAGCTATGTAAAATCCCATCAAATTAAACTGGACGTGGTGGCGCATGCCTGTAATCTCAGTGGCTTGGGAGGCAGGAGGCAGGAGGATTGCAAGTTCAAGACCAGAGGCAGTCTGCGTAATTTAGCGAGACCCTGTCTCAAAAAAAAAAAAGTAAAAAAAATGGGCTGGGGGTGCAGCTCTGTAGTCCAGCACTTGCAGAACGTGCAAGTGTGAGGTGCGAGGCCCTGGGTTCAACCCCCAGTACAAAAAAAAAAAAAAAAGTCCCAACAAATTTTGAGGTAAAGCTGTACTACTTAGTTAACATTGAAATAAATAGACCAGTGAGTGGACTGACCTCATTCAGGCTGTAGTACATACTAAAGGAAGAGGCAAAGCTTTGATTTAGCTCCATCAATAGTTTTTAAATTATACAAACTTGAAATAAAAGCTATATGTATACTATATATTCCTTCTTAATGACGTCCTAAAGTTCAAAGTTTAGAAAAGCACAGTGATTTCTATGTGAAGACGAGAATCCTATAAATTTTAACAAAGTTGAAGTATCTGGCAGAAGGGGAAATATAACTTTGAGCATAATATTTTTGTGCAGTAAGCATGCTACAAGTTAAATAATGAACAGAATATTACCTGGAATACTGAAACGAGATTACCAGTTCTTACAATAAAACACACCAGGGACAGACTATTAAGAAATAAGAAGGGGTGGGGGTGTAGGTCAGTGGTAGAGCACTTGCCGAGCATGCACAAGGTCCTAGGCTTGATCCACAGCACTGCTTAAATAAATAAATAAATGCATTTAAAAAGCTCTTGGCCGGGCGTGGCAGCTCACTCCTATAATCCCAGCACTTGGGAAGCTGAGGCAAACTGATCACGAGTTTGAGGCCAGTCTGGGCTACATGGCAAGACCCTCTCTCGAAGAAAGAAAGAAAGAAAAAGAAAACAAAGAGAGCAAAATCAGCTAGATTCAGGTTGTCAAACTGCCCAAGAAAAGAGAAAGTGGACAAGCAGTTCCCACTGCCACTTGCCATGGACCAGGCACAGTAGCCCAGGAGCCAATTACTGAGGACTGAGAAAGGGGAAGGTCAGGAGGTGAAGACACACCCCCTCCCCAGCTCAGTGGTGACAGCAGCACAACCCGGAACCTTCCAACTACTGTGCAACTGGAAATGCAAGATAAGGGTTGCGAACTGCCAAAATACAGAAAGGTGCAATCAGCTATAATTCAAATCTTCACAACCTTCAAGAGATTAGAACTAAGTAAAACTCAGTACACAGTACACTTTGAGAAACATAAACAAATCATGTTATAATTCACTAAATTGTCAATATTTCACTACTAATATATATAGGGGGGCTGGGATTTAGTTCAGTTGGTAGAGTGCTGCGATGCAGTCTCTGAGGTCCCGAGTTCAATTCCCAGCACCGGAAAAATGGGAGAAAGATGTGGCAACCCACTCCCAAGGCAATCCCGAAACAGTCAGCCATTGAAAACCCTATGAGAGTCACTATGAGTCAGACACTGACTCGACGGCACCTAACAACAACAATATACATAGGAGAAATCCACAAATGGATTTTCATTTACTTGGAAACTTTACACACAGGGCACCTTCTTATATTAGATGTACTTCACAGCTTTTAAATTTTCATTAAAATATTTTGTTTTCAAAAAGTTTAGTGATTTTAGCAGGAACAACTGCTGCTTGTATTAACACTAGACACTGATGAAGTCAGATACAGTCAAAACCGTACTGCAGTGATATTTCTGTAAAAATGGAAACAGCGAAATGTACTTGAATATCTTTTAATTTAAAAAGGCAAGCGTTTAAGTAGCTGTAGCAACGTGTCAAATGGAACATACATGCATCAATTCCCCTTTCTTCCCCACCCCGCTCACCTGGATGACTTTATAGAAATAGGCATACTGTCGAGCTGTGTTTTTATACTGGCTGAAGACATCATGTATTGCTTGTGTTGACTGAAGACACCGAACTTCCTCTTCTTCAAAGTAGAGAGGAGTGTCATATTCACTGGGGAGGGTCTGAATGTAGGGCTGCCAGAAAGAGTTGGGGCTGGCTCGCTCACACAGCAGATGAAAGGCCAGAGCAATATTTCCCATGGCTTGGAGAATTCGGTCTTGAGAATACAAGGGCCCTGAATTAACCAGAAGTTAGCAGTGTAAGTTCCACAGACTTCTTTAAAAACAGTCATTCAAAATATGAATTAAAATTACAGAAAAATCTAAAAGGTGTTGTAACAGTTCAAGTCATGTGCCTCTTTCTTTGGACATAAAATGGAAATCATTTAATGTGGATTTGAGGGACTATTTCACAGTTGAGAAAACAACCAATATGGTCCTTACCATCAAAAAAGGAATTTTATATAGCTTTGTCATTTGTACTTTACCTTAAACAAAGAGTCAGAAATTATTCTCACCCAATACTGAATTTTTAGCAGATTCAACAGTCATTAGTAATTTTCGTGGAACCCATAAAAACAACTCTTCTGCCTAGGGAAGAAAATGAGAAAATAGGAGCAACATCAGAACACTTTATAATCGTTAATACAATTATCATCTAGGGTTGGAAATCCAATCACACACGCAACACAACTTAAGGCTATATATCAGCACTTCTTTTCCAAACATCAGATATATTTTTAAATGTAAGAATTTATATTATAGTTAAATGAGCAGAAGTATAGTTTAACATCCTATTTCCAACAGAAAACTGCAAACTACAGTGTGATTATACTGAGAATGCAATGATTCAAAACAGAGACTTTCAACTTTAATTTGAAGCAAATATAACATTTGGAGAACAGCACAAAGGGTGTTTATTTTATTGTTTCCTATACTTGCATTTTTTAATTCTAAAAACAAAACAAAACAATCCTTGTTTCCGATGAAAACCCCAGTCTGTCAATACAAATTGCTGCTGCTTTTGAGGACCTGAAGCCAGGAAGGAATTCCTCCACCTACATACCTGTCTTCGAAGCGCAAGAGCTAGCAGGAAAAGCACAAGCCCATAAAACATACTTCGGCATACTAATTTTTTCCCAAAATACTACCTCACTTTTGATAATATGAGATGCTTCATTTTTGTATGTTCCATGTGTGTAGCTACACTGCTTAATCCAGGTACTCAACTCTCTGCCATGGGAGAAGACAGCAAGAGGGGTGTGGCCTGCAGACCAGAAAGAAGGCCTTCACTGGAACCAGACCATGTGGGCAACTCAGTCTTCTCCCTTCCAGCCTCCAGAAATGTGAGAAATAAATGCCCCACAAAAACCACATGCAGAAGATAGAACACAGCTAAGACATTCTGGGTAGCAACTATACTAATGAGGCTTCTCACCTGACATAAGAAAAGAACATGGGACATCTTGCCTTTGCCAACGTCTACTATTTGAATTATTTTCCATGTGGTGTCCCTTAATACAGACTTTAAGAATCGTGACGGGAGAAAACCCCGGGGGGGGGGGGGGGGTGTTTTGTTTTGGAATCTGGTACAGTAACCCTGAAAGGTTCATTAGTTACCTATAGCTTGACCAAAAAAGTCAGCAATAACCAAAAAGCCACTTGACCAAACTAACAGGTCCCATCTCCTCACCCCAAATTCTGAATCAAATGAGTGAGACTCAAGAATCTAACAGATGGTCACCCAAAATACCACATACTGAGATCCAGACAGGCTCCTCGACCTAGTCAATGGCAGCACTGCCTTCCCACTGCCTGGCCCCTAGTGTGGGGTGCAGAGCACAGAGCAGAAGGCCTACCTGGGGTGACCAGCTCCCTCCACAAAAACAGGGAAATGACCAAGGCCAGGCCTCGCTCCCAGACTCACAGACTAAGTGGCCCTCCTCCTTAGGGAGGCAGGTGTGCAGAGTGGGGAGGGCTCCCTGCATCCGGAAGGAAGGGCTGAGCATTTCCCCTCAAAAATATCTCGTCTCCTTTCCTCTTCCTAGGGCCTCTGATGTGGCCACTTCTGAGAGTGGCACTTTCAGCCACTCACTTACCCAGACAAGGGTCGGCATCCTCAATGCATCCCATCCTCCACCCCACCCCACCTTCAGCCCATCACAAGATTCTGTGTGCTCTGTCTCAAACCACAGGTCAGGCCCCTTTCTTCAAATCTCAAAATCCTGCAAGGCATGTTCTACGGTCTCCTAACAGAGGCTTAGAAATGTGAACTGACTTGCCCCAAGGCAGGGCTCGCAGCCCAGCCCAGCAAAAGGGTGAGCAGGCGGGCTGCCTAGAACTCTGAGCTGAGGCCCTTCCACGCCCACATAGTCAGGTAAACGGATGCTGCCCAGAAGGAGTGGGGATGCTACCTATTTGCCCACAAGGCTTGGGATGAGCCCCAGGCATCTGCTCCACACCCTGTGCCCTTGACACCACACCACAGTTCCGAACACACATCGACCCCCTCGGAACAACACTTTATAAACTCACCTTAATGTCTCTCGTTGCTCTCAAACCAAAGCCCTCTTCTTTGAAGTTAACCATTTCAAAACCCTCGACAGAAGCCCCATTTTCAGAGGCCCATTTCATTAGCTCAGGAAAGTAATCTTCTCTTTTTCCATCAAAAGTAACAGACAGACCTGTATTATCCATGTTTGGAAAACAAGAGCCACTTTTAGGACACGTATCATTCACATGACTCTCAGGAAAGCAAAGCAGGGCACAACGCACACTGGGTCTAGTCTTAATATGCCTAGCTTGAAATAGTCAAAACTAATCACTAGGCATGCTATGTACCTGAACAAACTCCAGAAAAGGGGAATAAAACCCTGTCTCCATGTCAGTCACAGAGAAGTATGTCCTGGTACTAGGCGACAGGAGTACTGAACATGAGGTACTGTGAGATAAGATGATGGCAAAGGAAGCAGCACCTTGGTTACCACTTCGGTGGCTTGGTAACCATCACAGAGCAGCTTTCCCCCGCAAAGTCTAACATGCCATCTCTCGCCTTCACATCAGCCTTAAAGTTACCATTAAAACAAAAATCATAGCTCACATGTGTGCACTGGAGGCCACGAGAGCATGAGAAAGCTCTGCGGCCCTGACACTAAGAGCAGAAAACCAGAGTTCTAACAAAGAGCACTGGGGAGCAATTTAAATGAGTCATGTCTACAGGTTCAACGTGAGTGAGACACAAAATGTAACATTATGCTTTTTATAAATCAACTATGTATGACATCACTTATGTAAAGTTTTAAAAGACCCATCACGCCGTACATGGCCGTGTTTGTGTTTGTAGTTTATGAGGTTACACATGCAATAGGGAAGCATTCGCAGTGAAGGCAAAGGCCTCTGGAAGAGGGAGGGAATGAAATGGGACAGCAGTGTGGGGCTACAGCTATATCTGTAATGCTTTATTTCTTAAAAACAAACACAGAAACAAAATGAAGGATGCAGGGAGGGATAGGGAAGCAGACAAGCAGGTAGGAGAGGGGCTTGAACCAAGTAATCTTGACCTGTGCCCTGTCTGGGTAGTGGATTCTCAGGCATTTGTTATATTATTTTCTCAACTTTTCAGCATGCTTAAAACATCAAGATGAAAAGTCAAGCAGTTGATGAATAAAAGGGGGAGGAACAGGCACTCTTATTAATACAAGGAGCTGGGTATGCAACCTAGCCCAGGTGCCATCTCTCCACCCTATAAAGTAGCCTGGCACACTGCTGTGCCATCCCAGATATGCAAAGAGACTGCTAAGGAAGACAAATGACTTGAGCTGGGGCTATGTTGAGGCAGAATTTACTCTTCCCTCATTGAAATTAGTGAATGCTCTAACGTTAGCGTCAGCCATAGTGAAAAGTATCTACTCTGAAGAGAAATTTGGGATACACAAAGGTTTTGTGGCTACCTACTCAGTGAGAGGATTAGCACCATCCACCATTTAGTGGCAATAAATACATTAGGAAGGAACCTGTTCAGTCTGTGGGAGTCTGAGACCATCCCAGCTAAAGACTACACGCTAACCGGTGTGCATAGCCAAGCAACAGAACTATTACTTAAGACAGCAAATGGAGAACAGCCGTCTTCCAGTGATAAGAAAGGGAGTCTCAGGTTTTGCCCATGCTTTCCAGTGTGTGCTCCTTACTAGGTTTTCTCCTTCCACCTTCTGTGTGGCTCTGCATACCAATCCCTACTTTTTATGCTTTACAGAACAGAGACAATAGGTATATTGAATAAGCTTTTTCAAACTGACACTTAGCCCCTTTGCCAACTTGGCCAAGATCATTAAGACAGCCACTAAAAACACCCTGTAAAACACAGCTTCAGGGGTAGGGCTCCAGCTCAGCCGTGGGGCACTTGCCCAGCATGCACAAGGCCCTGGGTTCAGTATCCAGCACAGGGGGGTGGGAAGCAAGTGCAGCTTATCAAGATGTATCGGAGTTAGTCATAAACACCTGAGAAGTTATTCATCAATCCGCACATATCTGTGTATTGGCCACACACATTATTGTGTACTGCCCCAAAACACCAAAGGAAACCCAATTTGAAAACAAGACACAGATTTCATAAAATCACAGTTGGTGTCATTTTAGCCCCACACACAAACATTTCCCCTAAACCTCAACAATTTTACCCTTTGCTCTCTAAAGCGGGAGCAGTGCCAACAGCCTCCGAGTGCCATCTCCCTTAGTCTAGGAGCCTTTCTGCAGATGGGCACAATGACCTAAGACCTTCACTACTCTCAAAAGTCTCTGACTCCTGCCGAGCTCCAATGTGACATTATCAAAATCTGATTGTTATTTTAACTATTTTACCTTTTTGCTTTTTTCGTATTTTTTCAACCAGAGAACGGATCTGCACATACTCTTCCCATTCTTTTCCTGGGCCGGGTGCAGGACTACTGCATTCTGTAACATAAAAGCCATGCGTGAAATCATTCTTCTCCTTCAACTTAACTCATGAGTCTTCAGAAGGAAGAGAGTTTAGATTCTGTTGTTGGCTTATGTTTAAAGGACAAAGCAACTTCAGCCATGATAATATACCATTATGCGCGTTACAGGAAGCTTTTCAAAGAACGTAAACCCCTTGAAACCTGAGAATGTCCTCACTAAGCTGTGACCTGGTGCCCCCTGTGAGTGCCCAGCTTCCTCCAATCTATTCCTGCTGCTCTAATAACTGCCCTCAGAATGTACTTGTAAACAGATAAAATCTCAAAGTGAAGCTAAAATGTAAAGTATTTCCCCTGAACTCTTCGAGATGGTAAAAAGAAGGTAATACTGAAAGTCAACATATCTTTCTAGCTCATAACTATGGCTCTAAGGAAACCAGTAAAATTGGACCTGAGAACAATTAGCTGACAAACATTTCACACTCCTGTGTATAACACTATATTAAGCGCTCTGGGGGAGTTACAAAAGAGGTGGCATAGTCACTGCTAAAAAAGAAACCAAGATTCTACTGTTGAACTAGAACTGCAAGGCCAACACCCCAGACCGGGGCTGGTTGTCTTGGAAGTCTGCACACTGACCACCTGCTCATCGGTGGCACTTCTTTCTTAAATGTTATACCAGTTTAAAGAGAACCCCCTTCCTCCACTCCTGCTAAAACTATTGTGTCCCCGGTCCTTGCTCGCTAAGGAAGAGCATAAGTGGCAAATAATTAACATGAGCTGGTTACATGCTGACTCCTAACTATTAAGGTTAACCAGTCTGACTTCATTTTTCCCTCAGCAAGCACTGACTGAGGCCCTGGGTCCAACGGTGAAAAAGACAGAAGCCTAGCCAAAAGCTGCCTGGAGGCTTGTGGGCAGGACAGGTGATGCGTGGTAGAGACAGCTGAGCTCTGCGGGTGCCCATACGGGCCACAGAGGTGCAGGGGAGGGACGTGACTCTGGCTTCGCTGCTGCCTGCTTCCTGTCAGAGAAGAAAAGCTACATTTTTATTTGAGGTTTCGCTGTCACATAATCTAAACATAAGGGGCAAAGGTCAATGGAGTGATCACAGCTAAATAGGAGGTATTGTGCCAATTTGAATTCACAATTTAAAAGTTATCAAATTACACTAGCTTACAAAAACATGTGCAGGACTTAACACACATCATTTCCTGGACTCAAGCCCTCCCTGACTTCGGTGTGAGAAACCCAGAACGCTGCTACACAACCGCTAAAGCAGAGACGAGCCGCTCTAGGGGCTGCTCCCTGGGAGCACGCGGGGCTTGCCTGGGGGCAGCCATAACACAGCTGCACACGCCAAACTCACGAGGTGCTCACCCTTCTGGACACAAGGACCTGGGTCTGCTGATGAGAACACTGAACCTCTGTAGTCTGTATGAGGCCACAGTGCTTAAAAGCTGCAGAGCCTGTTCCTGCCCATGGGTCCCCTTGGCCGGGATACAGAAGTTCTACATTCAACACTTGTTACTCCCCAACAGGCACCAGGACCCCATCTTTACAGAAGGGACTACAAGTTAGGGAAGTTTTGCAACTGCCCGGGTCACATGGCTATTAAGCCAGGGGAGGAGCACACGCTGGTAATGATAAATGCCCCCACCCCAGGGAACCCCACACTTGAGGCTGGACATGCAGAAGAGACAAATGCTCTGCCACCACATGTGGCAGGGACAGCTGAGGGGGACTTACTTTGCAACAGCTCACTGGTCAGGTTCAAGATTTCCTTCGGTGACACAGTGGCCGTAGCCCCAGTGCCTGATTTCTGAGTTTTTACTCGACTCTTTTTGCCCATTTTCTGACTGCAGAGAGGAGAGAAAAGACAAAGAGGGAAAAATACATTATCAAAGAACAAAATCAAGTAATGAAATGTGGCACAGTATGGTCTTCATCTTGAGATGCTAAGATCTTACCTCACGCACGCAATGTCTTGAAGTTTCCTTCCAGAAAAAGAAATGTGTAGAATTAGTCTTTAAAGCCTATCAAACAGGAATAAAAATCTGCCTGATAATCTCTGCGAGAAACGTACATTCCTTTTCACCTACAAAACTATACTAGAAGCAATTTTTACTCTAGAATTTATTTTCATTTTTCTTTATTTTTATTATTTTTTTTTTCGGCAGTACTGGGGGTTGAACCCAGGGCCTCACACATGCTAGGCAAGGATCCACCACTGAGCTGCACCGCTCCGCCCCTAACCCTTTTGTGAGGCAGGGGCTTGCTAAGTTACTCAAGTTGCCTCTGCCCTCAAACTTGCAATCCTCCCACCTCAGCCTCCCAAGTTACTGGGATTACAAGCGTGTGCCATAGCACCCAGCCTGAATTTTTTATTATACAGATTTTTATCATGCACACTAAAATGTTTACTCCATGGCTCTCTGGGGATACCACTGATGTACACACCAGAGTCATACACAGTATGATAAAGGAAGAAACATTACATAATGCTCTACCACTTTCCTTTAAAAGAATCATTTCCCACTAACAGTAACTACATTGCAAGTGACAGATTTGACTTTCTAGATAAACTCAAAAGACAATTTAGAACTTGATGCAACTTCAGAGAGCTAATCCCATTCCTATATTGTATTCCATGGAAAATCCAAAATGTCTTGCCCAGGGGTTCAGAGAAATCCATGGCAGACACTTGACTTACATAAGGTCCCCCATCTCCTTCCAGTCTAGTATAAAAACACAGCTTTCAATACAGCTTGTACCTCAACATCAAGAAAACAAAAATCCTTACAACTGGGTCAGTACACAACTTCATGATAAACAGAGAAAAGACTAAGGGTGTCCAAGATTTTGCTTTACTTGGTTCTACAATCAACACCCATGGAAGCAGTAGTTGAGAAATCAAAAGATGCACTGCATTGGGAAAAGCTGTTGCAAAAGACCTCTTTAAAAGTGTCGAAAAGTAAAGATGTCACAGTGAAGACATAGGTGCGCCTGACTCACGCCATGGTATTTTCAGGCGCATCATATGGTTGTGAAAGCTGGACAGTGAATAAAGGAGGAAGGAGAAGAACTGATGCTTTTGGATTATGCTGCCGGAGACAAATATTGAATATACCATGGACTACCAAAAGAACTAACAGATCCATCCTAGAAGAAGTGCAACCAGAGTGTTCCTTGGAAGCAAGGATGGCTAGACTGCATCTTATTTTGGACATGTTGTCAGGAGGAGCCAATCCCTGGAGAAAGACATCATGTTTGGGAGAGTGGCAGGTCAACAAAAATAAAGGAAGACCCTCAACTAAATGGATTGACACAGTGGCTACAACAACGGGCTTAAACATAAAAAAGATCAAGTTCCTGGCACGGAGTCAGTAATGTTTCGTTCTGTTGTACACGAGGTTGCTATGAGTTAGACTGACTCAATGGCACCTAACAATAATGTGAATCTTTGTCATGGGACACATGAGAAATGACTAGAATATTTCATAGGCACATGAGATCGTGTGACGTAGGATGCATTCTATGTAAAGATCGTGTGATGTAGTTGCATTCTATGTAAAGACCCCTATAAGCTGTTGCTGCCTGAAAATGTTTCATCCCATTAAGTCCTCAGAAGAAGTAAAGGTGGGTAATTCAAAGGTGGGAACAGAACTAGGAGAAGCAAAGCAAGCAGAGTGAGGAGAGGACGCCTGGGGAGCAGGTGAATCACCAGCTGAGACGGTTGGCGCTGCTGCCTGGGAGCCTAGATCTGATCTTCTGGAGAGAAGTGCTTTAGGACGGCAGCCCAAGAAGATGGAGAGGGTGTGTCCAGCCAAGAGCTGACAAAACAGTGAATAGCAGGCCATCCCACTGCCATCCTCCATGGAGACCCTGCCCAGCAACTTAAATGTGATCTCAAGAGAAAACCAAAAAGCCTACATTGGTCCATTTGTTACTAAAAGAAACAACTGGGTGGGGAGTAGCTCAGCAAGAGAGCACAAGCTTAGCACACAGGAGGCTCTGGATTCAACACCCAGCCACAGGCAAATTACAATGTTAGTGTGCAGGCAAACCGTGACAGAGCAAAAGCAACTCTTCCTACAACAGAGATCACTGACTCCACTGTCACTGTGCCGAAATCACTGGAAAAAGCATTATGTACTAAAATGTGTTTTTTTCCTTACATACCTAATATATAAAGAACAATGTGTAACATGTATCCATTAAATTTCTAAAAAGACAGTGTGAGATAGTGTTGGTCTAGGATACAAGGACACCAAGAAAAATAGGTAAAATTGTTGCAGAATTAAAAGGAGTTAGCCACTTTTTGATCAAAAGCAGTGTTTCCTACATTGAAGGGCTGTCCTAAAGTGGAGAAAAAAGCTATCTCCCCATCACCACTGGCTCCCAGCTAGAAAGAACAAGTGCACAGCTTGGACGGAGTGCCACCACCCTCTGGACTTGGCCCTCCTGAGTCCCTGGAGGGCACCTCTGTGGAGGGCCACTGAACTCAACCTGAAAGTAAGTAAAGCACTGAGGATCCGGGAAGGATTTTAAACACTTCCAAACGCAGCAGATCCACTACGCTGGCAGGAAAAAATGCAGCCGCACACTGCTGGGACAACTCAACTGGCCTCTTGCTCCAGCCCTACTGGCAAGACCTTTTGTCATGTTTGAGTCTACACAACTCAAGATCGGCACGTCCATGAAAAGTTCCAAGACCCTTCCCCTTCTCTTAGCAGGAAGCGCCTCCGACAGCACGCTGCTCTATACCAGATGGTGCAGGATGCACCCAGGGCTACAAAGTAGGCGTTATTGGCTCTTCCTACGACCATCACCTCCCCAGTCTTTCCTCATATAAGGCCAACCCCAACGGCTTATTAAAGTGGCCATGACAGACACCCTGTATTTAGTGCCTGCCTTTCTTCCACCAGGCACCAGACAAAGATACAGGTCCTGGAATGACCCTCAGAGACACGGAGCAGTCATGATCACCCTCATCTTTTGGATGGCACTCTTGAGAAGGTTATCTCCTCTCTCTGTCCACCGGCACACATCAGAGAAGAGGCAGAGCTAGAGGGTGAGCTCAGCAGCACTCCCACCCTGCCTCTGTTTAATACAGACAGGAAGTACATGGCATTACAGAGCGGGGGTGGGGGGGAAGGACTGAAAGGTCTTCCAGACCAACACAGTTGGACACTGAGCACTCTCTCCACCATCACTGCCAGCAACCACTTGGCACACACCCAAGTATCTCCAGCCATCCCCTCTCACACACCTCTGAATTCAGTCTTGCTTAAGCCATGACACATGTCTCCCTGCACAGACCCCTCCCTGCTGCTTAAACCTACCCTCGTGCTACAGCCCCATCCCGCAGCGCCTCGGCTCCAGCGGACCCACAGGCTCCCAGGCCCACCAGAGACCCAAGCATGTGCCTCCGTGCACCTGTCCCTCTATCTCCCCCTCCACCCGTCTACAATACTTCAGTTGCTTGTTCACAAGCTCTTGTTCTTCTCTCCTAACCAGCCATCCCCTGAAAGTCGCCCTGGTGCTTTGAGCCACAAACATTTCTCCTCTGTATCCCTGGGATTCCTGGACGTCCTTCAATTACTGCTGGACCCCACTATGCATATGGGCCCTGCCCCCTGAGACAATGGGCCCCTTGCAGTCACCCTCTCTGACTTATTTCTGTTTCCAGCCCCAACCTGTACAGCTGACCTGAGGACACAACAGGTGGTCCATGGAGGACACTGCCTGAGCTCCCAGGGAAAAACAGATGGACAGTCCATAGGTCAGACCAAAATCTATATTCCTCGCATGAGCTAGGCCCTAGGTTCAAGCCCCAGCACTGGGGGGTGGGGAGGGAGGAAGACCCTAAATTCCTGAAAAGTTTACCCAAGTTTCTATTCACTGGAGCATACAGAAAGTGTCAACTCCCTGCTCCGTGTGGGAGACCATTCAATATATGGTCACAATGATTTGAAAGCACAGCAGGTTTCCTTGGCAGTAGTTTTCTTACAGCCATGTACTTACAACTTAAGTGGTTCTTGGGTTTGTCTTTTCAGTGAGACAACTGCCAGCTTCTAGAAAAAGTAATAGGTGTAGAAATACCACAGAAGCAAAACTTCAAAACACAGCCGTAAACGAGCCCCTAGAAGAACAGATATATTGGAATGTCATCTTCAAAACTCCTGTGGGCTTTTATAGTCCCTGCACTACTCCTGCGTCTCTCTCCCCACCTCTACTCTCCTCCTCTACCACAGTCCCGTTGTTGTTTTTGTTGTTGTCATTAGGTGCCATCGAGTAGGGTCCCACTCATAGCGACCCTAGGTACAGCAGAAGGAAACACTCCCCAATTCTGTATAAACTCCAGCTCACCCCCCTTCTACCTGCTGGGTTTTAACCTATCAATCCCTTATGCAATACAGCTCCAAGGGTTTGCTTGTGTTCTTCCCTCTTTCTGGAAGGTAGCCACCCCTCCTCTATGCCTTTGTCTTCTCTTGGCAGTTTTCCATGTAGAGGCCCCACCAAAATGTCCCCAAAGGCCTTAGGGGAAATTCCAAGCTCTTCTTTGCAGCCCATACTCCCAAGAAGTCAGTGAGAAAGGGTCAAATTCAAAGTCATTAACAGAGGTAAAAGGTTTGGCTTATCTTGTGATCAGGTCTTTTGGAAGTCTTTTTAGACTGCTTCTGTCACAGTAACATAGGCCCTAAGGAAAAGAAAGTAGTTGGCCCTAATTTAGATTGGGAGAATCTTAATTAAATGTGTGTTGTGAGGTGCTGTCTAGTTGGGCCCAACTTATAGCAACACTATGTACAACACAATGAAACACTTCTCGATTCTGTGCAGAATCTTTTTCATGGATTTTTACAGAAGATTTTTACACAATCTTTTCTTATGTTTAAGTCCACTGTTGTAGCAACTGTGTCAATCCATATAGTTGACGGTTTTCCTTTTTTTCGTTGACTGCCACTCTCCCTAACATGATGTCCTTCTCCAGGGACTGGTCCTGCCTGACTACATGTCCACAATACATCAAACGGAGTCCAGCCTTCCTTGCTTTTTAGGAGCACTCGGGTTGCACTTCTGCGGCAGATGTTTGTTCTTTTTGCAATCCATGGTATATTCAATATACATCTCCAGCATCCCTAGGCTGGGCCACCTCTTAATCTATCCCACCCAGAGACTGGCTCCCAGAGCTCTTCAGCCTGGGAGCACAGGCCTAGAGTTCTAAGCACCCTGCATGCTGAATCCAGGCAGCCTGGAGCACACACCGTGGCCTTTGTATTTACTTTAAGAACTTAATTTCTGGAGTGTGGAAGTTTCTCTGTCCTAGTTTGATAGCCCAACAGATGCTCCTGTGAGCTTAGAGGCATCAAGGTCTGTAAGATGCATTTGCCTCTGGATTCAGTAGGGTTTGGCACTAATTCTAGTATTTGTGGGACACCACAACTCAAAGAACCTTAAAGACAGAAACCCTACATTTACTTTTTTCACCTGGTTTAGCTCAGTCGGTAAAGTGTTACTACGTTCTGAGGCCCTGGGTTTGATCCCCAGTTTGGCAAGTCCCCACACTCGGCCTTCCCTCAGCCCCTTGGCCTGGCTGTCATTCCCCACCCATACTCTTTGCCCTGTTACTTTGGCCTGGATGCCCTTACCCCTTGGTGAGAGGGTCAGAAGTCCTTGGCCTCACCAACAGGGTCTCCCTCTCCACACTTCCACAGCACAGTCTGAGCCTCTGTGACCTCACTTCCTATGGTCTAAATGATTTATGTGTCTATTTTATCCACTGTCATATGGCAGAGAGTAAGCAAAGCTACTATCTCTATATTCTCTGTAGGGCCTAGTATAGTGACACAGACATAGCAGAAGGTCTAATATTTGTTGAATAAAGAAAGCTTTGGGGGCTGCAGATGTCGCTCGGTGGCAGAATGCCTGCTTAGCAGGAGTAAAGGCCCTGGGTTCAATCCCAAGGACAACAACAACAAAAAATCAATTAAAAACAATTTCAAGCAAAGTTCTTTTGGCTCACAGTTTCAGAGGCCTTAGACCCTGTTCAACTAGCCCCACTGCTGTCCCTGAGATGAGACAGAGCATGATGGCAGGAGGAAAGCTGCTCACTCACAGCAGCCAGGGGGAGGGAGTGGGGAGTGTCCATGGAACAAGGTACACCCTTCTGCTAGGAACTCGTCGATGGATGAATCCATCCATGAGGTGAGCAAGGCTTGATCCAATCACCTCTAAACAGCACCACCAGTGGGGAGCAAGCCTTCAACACATCCAAACCATAACAAGTAGTCAAAATGAAACATTGACCAAATATTTAACTAGTTCTACTAAATAACTAGGACAACTCTTAAACATAAAAATATAAATTTATACAGAGAGAGAGGGAAAGAGGGGTATGTAGACTGGCCATGGAGAGGGAGATAGACACGCAGGTCAGGGAGTAAGGGCAGGGTTTAGCTTATACGGTATCACACTTAAGAAGGTTTCATGTGGAAATCTATAGCTCAAAAATGGGAAAGCCTGAGGATATTACACTCCCTTAGCTGGTATCATGGAGTCAAAAAAGGTCCCAGAAGTTAAATTTTGCTTTTTTTTTTAATTCCTAATTGTCACACAAACATGTTGTTCCATGGAATCTCTGCTGTCCCAACTTGGAGCAGGTGCCAGGCGTGTGGCGCTGTAGCACTTGTCTAATAAGCCCAGGCGGGTGCTTGGTAGGTGCTTGCATGTCATTTCCCATATTTTATGACCAAGCTCAGGAAAATTGTTGACTTTATAATTTTTAGGATCTCTACATTATAAAATGAGATTTTTACTATGCTAGTTTTAGTCTGATTTTTATTGTCATTTTTAAAACCAATTAGAATTTTTAAGAGCCTTAAAGTACTTAACTTTTTGATAATTATCGTTACATGAATAAATGTTATATTAGCAACTTATGAAAGGTACTTTAGTTCATATAACAACATAATTAAACCTTAAAAACAGTTGACACCACCAATTAAGGACCACTAACAGAAACCAAAAACACTCGAATTTTTAAAATGCTTTTGGTCTCTTTGAAGGCACCAAAGCAGGAAATAGTCTGTTTCAGACAGAAAAAGAAGAGCTATGGCCAAGCATAGCTTTAAGCACAGTCCATGTTTCCCAGTGTGCCCACCAGAACCCACTGAAGCCAGCGGTGATGACTCCAGTTGTCAGGAGGCACAGAGAGGGATGTGACACTGTGGTCAAGCAGCAGACCCACAGCATAGAACTTGAAATCCTGGACTGGTTCCAGCATTTAGGCAAACTCTAAATACAGGCGCACCTAATTAAACAAGTTCTCTGGTGCCTAGGCCCATGCTAGCCAACGCAGGAGACAACGTTAGGGAAAGGCAGGCAGGAGTCTTGGAGATGAAGGTGGGGAGCCAACACTCACACCCAAAACAAAGCAGCATGGGTAATTCCTACGGCACCTACGTAACTAAAAACAGAAGGGCAAGAAATAAAGTACGGTTTAAGAAGGATGGCTATACGGTATTTTGGGAGTCAGTCTGAGAAGTTTCCTAAATTTAATTCCCCTTTGCCATTTTCCACTAACAAAAAAGATCTGCGCTGCATGATTGCTCCAAACTGATCGATCTGAAATCATACTGCTTACATTCATGATTCAAGATTTTGCTACAATGAATAATTTTCATTGTGATTTCAGCTGAATTGAAGGCTAGATTCCAAGTCGCAACAAATGAAACAATCTAATAGGTACCATGAATATCCTTAATGCTCTCACTAAAAATAAGGCTACCTATTAGACGTTCATCAAATTCCTTCAACCACCAAATATTTATGGCCAATACTTATTCCAAATATTTATGTAAACACATGCTAAATTAAATACATGTGTGTGAGTGTGTGCTTCCTTTCCATATTGAGTTACAAATGTTAACCAGAAGGTACAAGGCCAAGGGAAAGATATTTCCCCCAAAGTTTACATTGAAGTCAGGTTTAACTTTTTTTACTAAATTATCTTGGAGGAAATAGGGAAAGGGAGGGAGGGAGCTAAGTAATACTTTAGAGCAAAAAAAGCATTATGGCCAACAACAAAAAGCCCTACGGGAGGAATAGGAAAATGGATAGACTGGTTAGAGACAGTGGTTCTCAGGAAGGGAGCCTCCAGGCAGAGAGCTAGATAAGAGTTTCACAGACCTCCCTTTCACCACCACCTAGAGATATTTTTTAAAGCTACAGGATCCTCACGCCCTGGCCTTTTAAAACACTATAGACTATTTATCAACTCCGCCAACAATCTCCCCACCTAAGAAACACAAAAAAAATGGTACACACAATGATTAAACTGCTGACCGATATGCAGACTGCATCTACAATTGACAACTTTTCACCAACAAAAGGATTCTTTTCCATATAATCTGTACCGTGAAATAAACAGGTGAGGAGAAATAAAATAAAGCACATTTGGTGTCCTTCACTAATGAAGGGGTGGTGATAGGCTGGAGGGTCTAGATACTTAAATCATTTTTACATAGTTTATACACAATGAACAGATGATGGAATTCAGTTACAGGTTTTATTTTGTTTGTTTTTTCAAAAGCTCTGAATGGAAATAACAGGAATTTGTATTTTGCTTGAGTTCTTCCTGAAAATGCTGCTTTCAACCAAACACAAGTAGAATAAACATTTTGGGATGTACTTATTTGGCAATTTGCCCAGGAAACCCTAGCTCAGGCACAGCATCTGTTTTTCAATGTAGTTTGCACTGGCCCAACTTTACAGCTGGCCTCACTGAAGGAAGGAATGGTCATATGCTTCCCCTGTCTCTAGCTCCCAGCTGTAAAACACGTGAGCCTGCCCAATCTTGTGGAGGAAAAGGAAACATGCTTTTCTCCATCTCACTAAAATACTCTGTAGGACATTAGGATCCCATTACTACCCTCAGAACTGAACACACAAATTGCAGGATGCTACGACAGAAAACAGGTAGTTGGGCAATGTTCTCTTTCCTGCAGACACTGACAAGGTGGGCATGGTCCTAGTTTCACAAGGCACTATGTGAACCCAAACTAGTCAGTATCAGAAACATGTTAGGGCTTTGCCCTGGAGCAGGGCCCAATAGCAGGCCATGCCATAGTTACTTATAACAGGTTAAGTGGCTAACTGGCACCCATCATTCCACTCTCATCCAGAGGAGGTGCTCTGTGCCGGGCACTCACACGTATCAGGAAGCCAAGTTAAGTAGGCAGATAATTAATTTCAATTTAGTAACTACTTAAGTACTGGGATGAATGTAGATCTGTAAGCTGCATGTAAATAAAATTTTACCCTTCGGATAGAACAATTTGGGCTCTACACTAATTTCCACTAAATTACACAATTTTAGAGATGCTTAAACCATTCTGATTTTCCAGCACAAACAGATTTTAGTTTTAAGCTGCTGCTGAATTAAATTGTAAATACACTTAAATTAACACGAGGTTCCTTGGTTCCCTACTTCAACAGTACTTGGATGGACTGGACTTGATCCCCACCCTAGCAAGCAATAGAGCCAGCGCCATGCAGCCACCAGCTGTGACAACCATAGGCCCCCTGCCGGTGTCACAGGTGTGCCAGAACCACCAGCAGGACTCAGACTGCCAAAAAGCACCAGACCAAACTAGAGCTCTACACCTCCTCCATCTGCCTGTCCATGCTTTACTGCTTTCACTGCAATGATGCCACAACGTGGCTCTAAAGAACTTCTCCAGACACCTTCTTCACCGGTCTGATGAGGAGAGAGCACATGCTGAGACACTGAGGAAGCTTCAGAAGCACCAAGGAGGCTGAGCCTTCCCTCACGATGTCTACAAACCAGACCGTGGCAAGTAGGAGAGTGGGCTGGATGCGAGGGAGTATGTGCTGAACTTGGGAAAAACCTGAGTCTGTCTCTATTAGAAGTGCATAAGTTGGCCACTGGCAAAATGATCCACTTGTGTGACTTCACTGAAACTCATTGCCTGAATGAGCAGGTAAACACATCAAAAAAAAAAAAAAAAATCGAGTGACCACATGACCAGCTTGCGCAAGATGGGAGCCTCTAAGTCTAGCATGGCAGGATGGCTCTTTGATAAGTGTGTCCTGGGAGACAATGACGATGACAGTCAAGCCTTATGCTGACCTCCCCACTGCTACACCGTGACTTCTTTCTCAGCAAGTTAGTGCACACATGTTATGATGACCTTTACCTTTCCTGTATGTTGTACCAAAATGTACATTTAAGTTCTTTAATTTGTACCATTCCTCCAAATAAATTTGGTAATAACCCCAAACAATGAGGCTCCCATTTAACAGAAATTACCACAAAATGTATTGAAAACCAAGGAACCATTGGTATTATAAATAATCACTTCTATTGAATCCTTCTTAAATAAAAAGGACAGTGTTAACTGTGAAGGAACAGTTTTAATCTGCTAAGAAACTACCTTTAAACCACTTAGACTCCTAACACAGGGATTCTAGATTTTAGAATTGTGGAGCATCAGGATTGAAAGATTGCCTTTGGGGTTATCCCAGTTAACATTTAAGCCCACATATGTTTCAAATAATGGCATCCAACATTATGTAGCAGCTGTGGTGGTCAAACTGCTTTTCTATCGGTCACTTGATTCTAGTCTGAAAACGGGTGAATACAGGCAGGACTGAAAGTGTTACCTCGAGCTGACAAATGCACAGCCTGAGGCTGACTGCTGGGGACCAGACGCAAAGTTTCCAACTCTCAGCCCTGGGTTCTTCTGTTGGGTGAAAGGCCACATTGCTGGCCAGCAGCTGCTGCCTGTTCACTTTCACAATAGTCTCTTGTTTGTGAATCACTCTAGCGCTTTATGGTTTGAAAGTGTATCATCCTCAACCCACCCAAATTCTTTAAAGACAATTTTAACATCCTTCCCAAGGTTTTCTCTTCTCCAGGCTTAACATGCCCCTCACAACACACTTCTCAAAAGTGAACAAAATCCCTGCACTTCAATGAACAGTTCTTAAAAAGTCACCAAATCCCTTCAGAGGTGCTGTGAGAGGGACACAGTTCAATGGGACTCTTACCTTGCTGGAACTCAAGATCTTACTAATATTCCTAAGACTACTTGAGATTTTCTACAAGCCAAGGGGATTCATTCACCTGCTCTATGCACATTTCTTGAGTACCTACTCTGACACACAAAGGTGAATGGGACATGGCCCCATAACCTTCAGGATAAGCTGACAATTAACTTAAACTGATCTTCAGCAAGACAGATGTGCTATATTAAACAATTGAGTTTTGAAGCTATGGTACTTATTCACGCTAACTGCCGTGCTGTTTATTCCAAGATCACGTTCCAGCCTGCTAAAGTTATCATTCCTGCCGTGAACAACAGTAGTTCCCCAACATGATCGTCCTCATCATAATCACGTTTGCGTACATACCATGCACCAGGAACTGAGGTGAGCATTCGACACAACATAAATATTAGTATACTCCTTTTACACATGAGAAAACTGATGCTTAGAAAGGTTAATAAATTTATATAAGATGATAAACTTGGTGGTGGCACAGCCTCATGAGTATACCTCAAAAACACACTTTACTGATACTTCACAGTATGTTAAGGATTCAGCTCAAAACCAACCGCACTTAGGAAGACTCCAAAGATTCACTTTTATCTCTCATGTTCAAAATAACAATATTCTCTTGCAACAGTAAAATATAAAGATGTACTGGTGTTCTCTCTTAGGCCTTTTTAAAGTATAAAGCTATTTTGCTTGCCTTCTTCAAACACAGAGGTGTGGCCTCAGATTAAATTTGGGATATAAGCAAAACTTCCAAAGAAGCCTCTATCCAATCGGGCACATCACACATCAATCTCTGCAATGCCATACTCTTGTGGGCCAAAAAACTGCAGAAACCAGTTAGGTGACCAAGACAATGCTAAATTATTACAACCAACAAATCAAGAACTCTATTAGTCACTAGTAAACAAAGTATATACTCTATGGTAAAGGCAACTTTAAGGAGTATTTCTTAACCCTAATTCTGATTTTTTCTTAACTGTGCTTCACAGAACACTACTGATACTGAAGAAACATGCCTATTTTCTGAGAATTGAAATTTTTTAAATAGGTAGTTGTAAGAACCTTTTAGGCTTTATTATGTCTTAATTGTAGTCTTTAAAAAAAATGTAAAGTAAGCTACACATGGTGGCTGAACATGGTTGCTATAATCCCAGCAACTCAGAAGGCAGAGGCAGGAGGATTACAAATTCAAGGCCAGAGAAAGCCTGTGTAACTTAGCAAGACCCTATCTCAAAAAAAAAAAAAAAAAAAAAAAAAAAAAAAAAAAAAAAAAAAAAAAAAAAAAAAGGAATGGGAGTGCAGCTCAGTTGTAGAGCACTTGCAAAGTACACACAAGGCCCTGGGTTCAACTCTCCAGTACCAAAAACAATTAAAAAAAAAAAAAAAAAAGCAAGGCAACAATCAGAAGGCTGAGACAGGAAGATCTTAAGTTCAAGACTAGCCTGGGCTACATAGTGAGAACCTGCCAGAAAGAAAGAGAGAGAGAAAGAGACAGGCAGGCGGGCAGGCATGGTGGCACATGTCTGCTGTCATCTGAGCTACTCGGGAGGTTGAAACAGATTAAAAGTTCAAGGCAGCACAGGCAATTGAGATCCTGTCTCAAAATAAAAAAGTAGGGGAAAGAAAGGGATGTGGCTCAGTGGTAGAGTGCTTGCCTAGCATACATGAGGCCCTGGGTTCAGTCCCCATTATCAAAAACAAAACAAGAACAAAAGTGAAACAGGATCATAGGTATTAAGAAACCTAAAACACTGCATACATACAGAAATTTCTATGCACATACAATTTTTACTTGTCAATTAAATTACTTTTTTAAAAAAAGTAATTTTTTAAAAAAGCATTCTTGCAGACGTCTATCTGTAGTCTCTATACAAATTTTAGGCTTTCTTCAAGACTGTGAAAACATTTCCTCCTGCTCTGTCCCTCTGCACTCCTCTACCTCCCCACCCCATTACTGAGGTGAGAAAGATTCACTCGGGCTTGGTAATCAGAATCACTCAGATTCCCTTTCAAACTCTTAACCTCAGAGTTAGCCATGTCTTCCATTGTCAGCCCTATGGGTTGGGACTTACCTTGACTGACAGTTCACTTCTGGGAAAGTACTTAAAATAAGGAGAAAATTTTTTCAAACTCTTAGCTTTGGTATTTAAATTTTATACATAATCATGTGGAATCATTTTTTCATTAATTTTTATGTGAAAATTGTCAATATGTATATTTATATGTCGTCTTACAATGTTTATTTCTAAAACCTACAGGATATGCTCAAATGAAAATTGGGTCTATAATGCCAACCTCTGGCTTGAGTCACCGGGTGAATTTAACACAAAAAGCAGCACTTCTAATATTACAGATTCTGCTATATAAAGTTTAGAAATTTATTCTGAGAGCAAACATCATAAAATTAATTATATTTCCATATCAAAATAATCAACATCTCCAATTTTATGAAGAGAGTGATAAAAGGAAATTAAGTGTACAGAAATCCATTTTGACAAGGTACACCTGTAAATGCAACAAACGTGAAAATTGTAGAAAATCTGAAAAGGAAGGAATTCTTAGCCTAACTTAACCTAACTCAGTCTAGCTCTTAACTTGTTAAACACGAACCAGAAAGAACTGAAATCAGAAATGAACACTTCTGTGACTGGAGCAAGAGAAAAATGATGCACAGCAAATCAAAATATTCTTCATTAATAGAAAAATGTGTCCAAGCCAGGCTTGGTGATGCACACCTCTAATCCCAGTAATACAGGAGGCAGACAGGAGGATTGTGAGTTTGAGGCCAGAGGCAGCCTGCATAACTTAGCAAGACACTGTCTCAAAATAAAAAAATAGATATATAAATCTAAAATGGGCTGGGGATGCCGCCCAGTGGCAAAGCAGTTGCAAAGCTCTGGGTTCAACCCCTAAGTGTGGGGGTGGGGTGGGGAGGGGAAGAGCCCAAATATAATGGGGGAAAATTATAAACTAATTGAGAAAGCAAGTAACTGGCCACAAGCAACCCAAAAGTAACATCAGAATAAGATATATTCACTATTAAGAATATTTACTACCACTGTAATAAATGGCTCCTACTCCTCTTTGGGGCAACACAACCATGGCTCCATTCCTAGGATTTTGGTCCAAGAGGAGGATACACACTTCCTAGAAACTTACTCCCCAGCCCCAGCAGAAACACCAGGCACTGCAGCCAGGAGCAGGCAACCAGTTTCTACGGATAAGGAACCTCAGAGTGCAAGACATTCATCAAACCAGATACAACAAAGATACAATGTTATCAATAACATTTCTAACAGCTAGTTAAGCTAATGAAAGTAAAAACGAGACTATGTAACTAAAATATTTCAGAGACTTGGGCCAGATGCTGTGGCACTAGCTAGGCTAAGGAAGGAAGATCACAAAGTCAGAGGCAACCTATGCAATTTAGCCAGACTCTGTCTCAAAATAAGAAATTAAAAGGGGCTGAGAGTGCAGCTCAGTGGTAGAGCACTTGCCTAGCACTTGTGAGCCCCTGGGTTCAACTCCCTAATACTGCAAAAAGGGGTGGGGGAGAGACATTCGCAAAGCCTGGAACTGACATATAATCAAGAAAGTACTTCCAGTAACCCTGACTTCCAGGTAGTATTTTTACTCATATTTTCACTAAAATTCCACAAAGCACAAACTATGTATGGTTAGCCACCCCACCTTATCCAAGGCTCCACACGCAGATTCACCCAACTGCGGATAGAAAACATCGGTGTGGAAGGGATTCACCTGTACTGAACATGTACATATTTTTTTGGTCATTATTCTCTAAATGATGGAGCATAACAACTATTTACATAGCATTGACTTGTGTTAGGTACAAGAAGTCACCAGTACAGGACTTAAAGTCTAGGAGAGGATACGTGTAAGTTGTATGCAAGTACTACACCATTTTAGTTCTGGACCCAATCCCCTGTAGATACACAGGGGCTGAACCTAGCGTCCACTGAATCCAAGATGGCCTACTCAATTTTTAGTAAGAGCAACCCTCTGTTGTGCTGGTGTTTCCCCAGCACTGTCATCTTTGCCATTCTCTTCTGGGTTTGACCATCAAGATTTTAGAAGGCTGTTGTGACTGTTCATTAGAACTCCCACGACAAAAACAATTTTCCACTGGTTGCACTTTGAAACAGAAAGGAGTTTGAGTACAACCTTCACGTTTTTCTCACCACCCAGTGGCTTTCAAAGCAAAGGTTTAACCACCATTAAAACTTAGCCTAAATGTGCATGGCATGGGAGAGAGGCTTAGTGGCACTGCTTCCTTAGTGATGATCTTATTTTGTGCTCTTATGAGCAGAGAAAGAACAGAAATTCTCACTCCTACAGCACATATAGGCACAAATGTTTTAATCTTCAAGTCCAACATCCCTCCTACTCCATGAAAACAGCACTCAGATGTTAGCACACTGGAGGGACAAGAATAAGCAGCCATTTCCCTCTGACTGGACTACAGTTCCACTTCAGATAGTAACAATCTTGCAGAGAAAGAGGGGCAGAAGGGAAAGAAAGAATGGAAGGCGAAACACCAATATTGCTGCAGTCCCAAAAGAAGTTGTTCCGCAGCTGTTGGAAACATGGCTTTGGAAGAACTATTTTCTTAGGACAGAGAAAAACTCATTCCTAGTGGGAATTTCACCAAAATATCAATCCCAGGTGCCCCTAAGAGTAACTGAGTAACGTGGAACTATATGCGTAGTAGCCCACATAGACACCATACCCCACGGTGCAAGCCAGTCTTGGCAGATTGTAACAGCAGAGAGGAAAGCTGTTATTATTTTGTTACATTCTTCAGGTGTAGTTACTTAAGCACCTCCCCACGACTGTGAGTGTTTAGTTTGGTTTCAGATTATCCCTACGATCGCTTTTGAGATGAGAAATGGGAAGAGAGGTATCTTCTCCATAGGATAAAATCCACGATTTTCAGTGTCCTGTCCTACACCTTTTGACAATCATCGTCACGCTTAAACTAGGAACAGATCCACTGCTAAGAGGTTAACTCATCGGAGGCCCTGAAAAGCAGAATCACCCCGCCGACACACTTTGAAAAGTATTTCTGCTTTTGAAAATCACCTGTTCCGTGTAGAAAGAGGAACGAATACGCCCCGAGTGGTTCTCCACGAGCGACTACCTCCCGGGAGACACTTACGCGTCCTCCTCCCCGCAAGACGCGACGGGGCCGGGGCCCCCGCAGGCAGTGGCGCACGTCACTAATGGGCCCCAGGGCCGAGGGGAAGCCGGGGAGAAGGCAGAGTTGGCGCCCGCCTGGGGCCCCGAGGAGGAGGAGTTGAAAGACCCAGGGACAAACTCCGCGACGCTGAGTTCTGCCCCCTCGCGGGGCGCTGCGCGTGGGCAGGGGGTGACCTATTTTCCACGGCGGGGGCCCCCTCGCACGGAGGCAGCGGGAGAGGAGCGCGTGAAGCGTCCCGGGGCTCGGGGGCGCCCGGGAAGAAGGAAGTGCGAGCGCGACCCGGCCGCACGCCGAGCGGCGCCCCCGCCAGGCCCGCGCCCCGCCCGAGGGCGGCGCCCGCCACCTTCCGCCGCCCGGGACCCCGCGCGGAGGGGCGCGCGGCGCGCGGGGCCGCCGGGCCGAAGCCGAGGCCGAGCGGCCCTCCGCGCCCGCACGCGCCCCCCGGGACGCCGGCCTCCCCTCGGCGCCCCTCAGCCCTCCGGCAGCGCGCGCGGGGGCCGCCGCCGCACTCACCTGCCCGCTCCCCCTCGCGCGGCGGCGCAGCCACACTCCGGCCCGGACCCCACCGTCCGCCTCAACCAACCCCCAGGCGGCGGTGGTGGCGGCTGCGGCGGCGGCGGAGGCCGGACAGGAGGGGCGGGACGGCAGCCTGAGACGGCCCCGCCGCCGCGGCCCAACCCGGCTCCGCCCGCCCCCGGGCCCCGCCCCTGGGCCGCGGCCGCCGCCGCTCATTGGCCGGCGCCTCGCACGCCTGGGCGCGGCCCCGCCCCGCAGCCCGGCCGCCGTTCCGCCCGGGTCCTGCTCAGCCATTGGGCGCGCGGCTCCGGGGGCGAGAGCGGCGCCCAGCCGCGAGCCCGCAATTGGCTGGAGCGCGCCCACGCCTGGGCTCTGATTGGACGACGCGAGCCCCGAGCCTCGTTCTCGCGTCCAAGTTCCGTTAACATGTTCGGTTGCTCCCGAGCGCCCTACAGCCTCGGGGGCGGGGTAAATGGGCGTGGCCTTTTGGTTGACTCCTCCCCCTGCACGCACCAGCCCCTGACCCGCCATGCGGGGTGGGAGGAGACTGACGCCTCATTCCTTTTTCGAGAGCCCTGCTTCCTTCTGATTGGTTGATAGGCGCCGGGCGCTCGTCGCCCCTACCGTCGCTTGTTTTTCGTCAGGAGGCGCAGTGGGATGACGTAGTGCCCCGACATTCCACACGCAAGATGGCCGCCGTTAGCAAGGAGAGACGTCGCTGAGGGGCTTGCCTCAGGCAAAGGGTGAGTGACCGACCTCTCGCGGGCAGCGCCACCCACCTCAGTGTAACTGGAGGTTTAAGGAGGGTACGGCCGGCTGCCCCGCCCGCTGGCGGAGTCTCGCTACCCGGATCCCAGCTTTCTCCCCTGGCCCCCGGTGCCCATTGAAGTTGGCGGACGGCGCGGGGGCGCGGGGGGTGCTTTGGCTCAGGGTCCGAGGCGCAGAGATGCGTCCGGGAGGCACGGCGGCCCCTCGAACCGGTGGCCGCCCTTCGGGGACGTGGCTGGGATTCGGCGGATTTCCACCTGGTGAGAAGGGGCGGGGGTCTTGGTCACGCAGTCGCAGGCACCCCCGTCTTGTCGGTCACTTGGTGGCGGGTGGGTCCCAACGTTCGTTAAGACTGCGACTTTGGAGATGTCTCTGCGTCTGGGGTACTTGGGAGGAAGAAGGGCGGGACCAGGACTGAGGAAAAGGGACTTCCGCTGTTAGACGGCTTCTTGCGCAGACCTCATCCTTATCCAGCCTCTCCTGGGTGTTCGGTTGGGTTTGTTATTGAGGAAATTGTTCCTTACGAAGTTGAGGCATAAGTCTAGAGGTTATCTCAGAACTCGTAAACTATTATCTGCACAACGTATGCTCGGTAACCCTCCCTAGATTTTGAATTGCCAGTTAAACGGAGCTTTCCCTAAGTCGTCTGAGGTTAGAAACAACTTGAAAGGAGTTACTTAAGGCTGGCCTTTTATGTTTTTAAGGTAAACTTGATGTTTGTGTATCTCTCTGTATAGATCGATTTTTACAAATAGCTGCGGCAGTGCCTTGCAATTGTAGGCGTGCGTTAAAGATTCCAGTAAATGCTGTGGCTAGAATGAAAGCACAGAACTTTCAATATCTAGCATCTAGAACACTGAGGTTTAATAAACTCTGTATTGCTGAATCAAAGAATGGATGGGTGATGGTATTAGTAGTACTGATAAACATTTTGGTTAAAATTGTTAGTGTTACTAAGATGCTTATTTACTAAGTAATCTTGACTTAAATGTAATTATTATCCAAGACCATCCCCCACACCCAATAAGTACCAGTGATGTCTGATTTTAGAGAGTTTTCACCCTTTTGTCTATTTGGCAATATCGTGATGTTTTATTCAAGCATAGTAGTTGATTCTTGCACAAATCACGTTAACATTTGTTCCATTTTGAAAGTGTAGTGTGCACCAGCAAGTAATAAACATTCTAACTATTGATATAAATTATAAATATTATGTTGGTCTTACTTTTGACGTCTAAAGTGAGCAAGTTCATTTCAGGTAGTTATGTTTGAATGCGTCTATAGCCGTACCACCCTGGCATCTGATCTCATTAAATCTCAGAAGCTAAGCAGCGTCGGCCTGGTTCGTACTTGGATGGGAGACTGCCTGGGAATACTGGGTGCTGTAGGCTTGGGAAAAGAACCTGGAAGCCCACTCCCAAAACAATCAGCCATCAAAAACCCTATGAACAGTAGACAAGCGCTGACAGTAGTGCCTGGCATGGCCCAGCGTCCAAGAGTGTTTCTATATGTTGTACATAGAGTGTCCATGTGCTGGACCTCACCCAGCAGCACCTAACAACAACACATGTGAAAACAATGAGGTGACTGAGTTTATGAAAGGAAAGGAAATGTTTTTTTAGTTGTTTCCCTAAAATTAGGTAAAGATAGACAAAATAAAGAGGAATTAAATTTAGGGTAATTGGGGATGTACCTAGCTCCGTGGTAGAGCACTTGCCTAAGTATGCATGAGGCCCTGGGTCCAATCCCCAGCACTACAGAAATCATTTATTCATTCATTCATTCATTCATTCAAGGTAATTGAGGAGATTATTGTTGTTAGGTGTTGTCAAGTCAGGTCCAACTCACAGCAACCCTGTATTCAACAGACAAAACACTACCTGACACTATGCCATGCCCAGCACTTTTGTCAGTACTTCTCTGCTATTCATAGGGTTTTCATTGGCTGATTGTTTTTTGGGATTGGGCTGCCAGGTCCTTCTTCCAAGCCTACAGCACCTGATATTCCCAAGCAGTCTCCCATCCACGGACTAACCAGGCCTGACGCTGCTTAATTTCTGAGATCTGACGGGATTGGATGCTAGGTTGGCACTGCTGCAGGCAACGAGATTATTATAAAGACTTTCTGATTAGGTTAGATCTAATTTATGTTCTTAAGGTCATATAGGGCTGGGATTTAGCTCAGTTGATAGAGCACCGCTCTGCAGTCTCTGAGGTCCCGAGTTCGATTCCCAGGACCGCAAACATGGGAGAAGGATGTGGCAACCCACTCCCAAGGCAATCCCGAAAACAATCAGCCGTTGAAAACCCTATGAGGGTCACTATGAGTCGAGTCGGACATGACTTGATGGCACCTAACAACAACAACAACAACAAGGTCATATAGATTATGTGCCAAAGTAATTTGCATGTAAGGTTGTTAAATCATTGTTCATAGCTTTTGAGGAATCTTAAATGTGCAGTAAGTGATAGAAAATTGGAATAGTCTGGTAAATATCTGTTTTCACACAGCAGTTAGATGACTCTTAGATGCAAAGACATATTAATGATCTGATTTAGAAGATTATTGGGAGAGCACAGAGAGTTGTAAGCACTTAGGAAAATACAGTCCTTAAGCCAACAGGTAAGATAAAGCAAAGCTTGAATAAGAAAAAGTCAGGTGACACAGATCATATTTCCTTTTGTTATAAGTCTATTCCATTGGTGGTAAATGGGAGATTGCTGGATAATAAGCCCATTTAGATTTCCTTAGGACACTAAACATAATCTCTGTTTCTATCCTAGTAGACATAAGAAGTAAATACACGTTGGATAAAATGTAGTTAGGTGGAGTTGTATCTACTTAAATTGCTAAACCCAGCATGTTGATTAATGGGTTGATGTTAACCTGGAGAGGCCTTTAGAGATAAGCTGATGGACTCTGGTCTTGCCCTTACTCTGGTTAATGCTTTCTTTTTTTTTAATTACTAACTAAATATGTAAGAACCATGCTTCTTAAGTTAATAAATGTACTTGATAATTAAGCAGCTTATTAGATAACACTCAGCATTTTTTTTCCAGTGCCAGAGGCTAAACCTAGGGCCTTGTGCATCCTAGACAAGTGCTCTACCAATGAGCTACAACCATGGCCCCAGAAAATTCCTAAAGGCTGAAATAATCAGCAAAACTCATAAATTATAAGTTTACTAGAAGTGCTTAAATTCATAAAAACTCAGTTGTACATGTTTAAGATGAGGAATGCCTGTCTTGACAAAAATGGTGCCAGGTGGTAATATTCTGATTATAGAAATGAAGTAGTGTTTAGATTGAGGGGAAGCAATATCTTATCCTAGAATAAAGTAAGGCAACTTATGGCTCTACCATTTGCTAACTGTGTCAGGTAGTTTCACGTCTCTTTGGTTCCATTGGCTCCAAATTCTCTAATAAATTGTGAGAATAAATACAGCACCAGGTGAGGTGACATTCACCTGTGACCCCAACACTTTGGAGACTGAGGCAGGAGGATTGCAAGTTCCAGTCCAACCTGAAAGGAAGGAAGGAATGAAAGAAGTGAAAGAGGGAAGGGAAAGGAAAAAGAAAAGATAGCTCCGGCCATGCTGAAATACACTGATCACAGGATAGTCATATTACTGAATATTAGGAACCTCCCCCTCCCCATGTACTCCATCATATATAGAGTATTTTTCCATTTTGGTTGTTAATATTTAGGAGGATCTTGAAACATTAAAACTGTGTTGCAAAACTGGGTTTGTTTACCCTGGTGAAGAGGAAGAGATGTAAAAATTGTCTTCACATATTTGAAAGACAATCAGTAGGTAAGGGTAATGTATTTTCAGAGTTTAGGAAATTAAGGGGGAGTTATAGAGAGTTGTTAAAAGGCAAGTTTCATTTATTATTTTGTGTCATCAGTGTAGCAGATCTGGAGGATGAACAGAACAGATAAAAATCAATTTGAGAATAACACAAGAGCTGAGCATGGTAGGACATGCCTGTAATCCCAGCACTTGAGAAACTGAGACAGAAGGAATGTGAGTTCAAGGCCAGCCTTAGCTACACAGCCAGTTCCAGGATATCCTGGGCTATATGGCAAAACTCTGTCTCAAAAAGAAAAGAAAACAAGAATTCTGTCAACACCAGTTATCAATACTGAGCAATGCCACAGGCTGTTTGCTAAACTAAGCTCTCATTAGTGAAAGTGGCTAAAAGAAGGTTAGTCAGTAACCAATTAGTAATGTTATAAAGAGGGAATTTTTGTGCTGGGTAAGAGAATTGTGTAATGACCTTTTCTATTGTTTAATTATACTGTTGTACAATTCTGATCATTGGAAATACATTTCATCGTTCATTATGTAAAATATGTCAAAAGCACATTACTGAAAGATGTATAAAGGCCTTTACATGCTGCTTGTTTACAGAGAGAGCTTCATTGTGGAGCATATATATCTCTTTCATTTTCACAGTGATTATAGGCTGCTAATGAGAACATTTGTAACTTCAGGATAATGTGAAGAAATAATTGAAGAGTAAAATGGGAACAGGGTATAAAACTGAAGCAAGCAGTCTTTCAGGGAGATGGCTGACTTAGAGGACTGTTATTCTGTTTATATACATTTATTTTCATCGTGTTTTATGTATTATTCTACCCTAGAATCTAAATACATCTATACTAAATTATTAGCTAGCCCTCTGGCATTTGATCCCGTCAGATCTTGGAAGCTAAGCAGGGTCAGGCCTGGTTAGTACCTGGATGGGAGACCGCCTGGGAACACCAGAAGCTGTAGGCTTGGGAGAAGGACCTGGCAACCCCCTCCCAAAAATCAATCAGCCATTGAAAACCCTATGAACAGCAGAGAAGCACTGACAATAGTGTTTCCCCTGTTGTACAGAGGGTTGCTATGAGTCGGATACCGACTCGACAGCATCTAACAACAACAACAACAACAACAATAACAAATTATTAGCATGATGGGTGGACAGTAGGCAGAGTAAAACAGATTTGAATATATTTATGATTTCTCCACTTGTGCACTGAGATTCTTTCTATCCCTTTATCTTCTTTACTGGGTTATTTCTAGCCTTTTCCTCCCACTCTGCTCTTTTCCTTTAGGCAGCTATTTTGTGTTCTACTTCCCAGAGAAAATGAAGGTACTCTGAAGTCCTCTTTTAGGGGCTACTTCCTTCCACTTAAAACATTTCTTCTCACATCATCCTCCAACTTTTCCTTCCAGTCTTAGAGAAAGTGCTTCCTTTCTCATGTCTTGCTGTGTTTTTAATTACTTTGTAGCCAGTTAACCAGCTCCCTGTGGCTTATTCAGCTTCCTGTAGTGATTCTTCTCCTTTGACCCATAGACATCCTTCCTTCTCTTTTATGTTGAAGGGGGGAACAAGAAACAAAACAACAAAAAACCTACTCATCTGCTTTTTCATCCTGTGACTTCTTTAAGCAACAGGTACCTCAGAAAATCTATAACCCATTTCATAGCCTTGTTGTTGTTGTTAAGTGTCATCAAGTTGGGTCCAACTCATAGCGACCCTGTGAACAACAGAACAAAACACGCCCCGATTCTGTGCCAGGCACATGATCTTTTTTATGCTTAAGCCTATTGTTGTAGACACTGTATCAATCCATCTTTTTGACAGTTTTCATTTTTTTCGTTGACCTGCCATTCTCCCAAGCATGCTGTCCTTCTCCAGGTATTAGTCCCTCCTTGACATATCCTAAATACATAAGATGCAGTCTAGCCATCCTTGCTTCCAAGAGGCACTCTGGTTGCACTTCTGGGAGAGACCTGTTGGTTCTTTTTGCAGTCAATGGTATATTCAATATTCATCTCTAGCACCATAATCAAAAGCATTACTACTTTTCCTATCTCCCTTTTTCAGTGTACAGCTTTCACAATCATATACCGTGACTGAAAATACGATGGCATGAGTCAGGTGCACCTTCATCTACAATGTCACATCTTTACTTTTCAACGCTTTGTTGTTGTTAGGGGCCATTGAGTCATAGTCTGACTCATAGTGACCCTATGTACAACAGGTGAAACAATATTGTCAGTGCTTCTCTGTTCTCCATAGGGTTTTCAATGGCTGATTGTTTTTTGGGAGTGGGCTGTTGGGTCCTTCTCCCAAGTCTACAACGCCTGGTGTTCCCAGGCGGTTTCCCATCCAAATATTAACCAGGCCCAACTTCTGAGATCTGACAGGATCAGAAGCCACAGTGGAACAGCTGTAGGCTTCAATACTTTAGAGGTCTTTGCAACAGCTTTTCCCAATACAGTTCGTCTTTTGGTTTCTTGATTGCTGCTTCCAAGGATGTTAGTTGTAGAACCAAGAAAGCAGAATTTTACACCATCTCAACCTTTTCTCCAGTTACCATGAAGTTGCTTACTGACCCAGTTGTAAGGATTTTTGTTTTCTTGATGTTGAGCCACATTCCATACTGAAGGCTGTGTTCTTTCATCTTCATTGGTAAATGTTTCAAATCCTCTTCACTTTTAGCAAGCAGAGTTGTGTCATCTATATCATGCAGGTTGTTAACGACTCTTCCTCCAATCATGGTGCCACATTCTTCATAAAATCCAGTTTCTCAGATTATTCGCTCAGCATAGAGATTGAAGAGGTACGGTGAGGATACAGCCCTGACGCACACTTTTCTCCACTTTAAACCAGCCAGTGTTTCCTTGTTCTGTTCGAACAACTGCCTCTTGGCCCACATCCAGATTCCTCATGAGTACAATTAAGTGCTCTGATATTCCCATTCTTTGCATTTATTTCTTAATACCCTCTGTAGATTTTCTTCTGCCCCACTGAATTTCTATTAAATATTCTATGTGTATTTTCATCTTATTGAGCTATAATTCGTATAGCACACAAAATCATGCATTTAAAGTATACTAGTCAATACTTCTTAGTATATTCAGTCATGTAACCAACACCACAATCAGTTTTTAGTGTCCCTAATAAACAAGTAATCACCAGTTTGAATAACCTTTCCTTAATTCCTTGCGCTTTAATTCTTCTTTAATATTTGTCACGGTTGATTACCTCATGTGGTTTAAAACTGATATCCGTTCATTTCTCATACAATTAAAGATACAAACTTCTCTACCTCTTTGACCATTCCATCCCATTCTAACTTTTGATAATTCCTCCTACAAGTTCATAGAGTTCTGTCTCCAGGCCTCTTTTTCCCCTCTCCACCCCTCTTCCATTTTCATGGCTTTATAGTTGTTATAATATATAGGTAAAATGCAAGTAGAAATGTTCTCCCCAGATTTCAGCAGGTTTGTTTATTGATCTGTTATTGCCATATAAACATCTTTCAAGTTCCTTAAACAAAACATTTATGTAACTGGATGCTTCCTTTCTTTTTCCCATCAAAACCAGCTCTTGCTCTTTTCTTGTCTTTGTCTCTCCCACTAGAATGTAAACATCTGATGGGAGTAAGACCTTGCCAGTGTTGTTCCCAGCTGTGATGTTATGGCATGGCTCATAGTAAATGCTCAGCAAGCATTTGAATACATTGCATAGAGAACGATTAGGTTAATGTGTCTTAAAGTACCAGTTCCCAAACAATGAACCATAAATAAATTACAGACATGCCAAGACATTGATTCAGTCAAAACTGACCCGGTACCTTCTGGTCTACAAGAATGTACATGAATGTTTGTTAATATCAAAAAAGAGAAACATGTAAAATGTTCATCCACCATAGACTAGATAGATAAATTGTGTTATATCCACAGAACAAAATACTCTACAACACTTACTCAAGTTAAGCACTATTGACATGTTGAACAAAATAATTCCCTGTTGGGGGGGATTGTACTGTGCATTGTAGGATTTTCAGCAACATTCTTAGCCGCTACCTTGTGGATGCCAGTAGAAGCTCCCCAATTCTAACAACCAAAAATTTCTGCAGATATTTTCAAATTTCCTTACAAGTGCTATAATGCAGTAATGAAAATGAGCACATACTACTGTATGCAACAAGAGAGATGAATCCCACAAACATACAATACTGGCAAAAGAAACTGGATGTAAAGCAGAATTACTATATCATTACACAGTCCTTGGAAAAGCTGGCAAAACTTATTGATGAGGAAAGAGTAAGGAGAGCTTCCGGGAAGATGGCAATATTCTGATTCTCAACTGAGTGGTGATACACAGGTGTGTTTACATTCTGAAAAGAATCAACCCTACACTAATCGTACATTTTTTGTGTGTGCTGTAATTCAATCTAAAAGGTTTTAATTTATAAAACCACTACCCACACATGAGATATTCCTTGGTTACTGAGGGATTCCAATCTACTGGCAATAAGGATATAAAGATTCTTCCTGGCCCTCTAAGGAGTCTCATCAAATTTTTCCCCTAACTTGCTATTAATTCCTAGAATGACACAATGACCACTTGTTTACCTATGGCCTCCACTGGACACATGTTAGTGGTTTTGCCATGTTTGCTCTGTGATTGTGTTATTAGTCAAATTATTTTAAAGTAAGTTGCAGACACCACCTGAAATGTTTTAACCTACATTCTCCTACGTAATTATAATACCAGTATTGTCCCTAAGAAAATTAACAGTAATTCCTCTATTCTCTCATATACAGTCCAAATTTAAATTTTCCCTAATTGTTCAAAATTTCTTTTATAGCTTTAAAAATATAGGATCAAATTAAGCTTACACATTGCATTTGGTTGTTTTATCTCTTTAAGAGCCTTTTTAAGTCTAAGGCAGCTCTTCTATCCCATGTTTTTGCTTTGTCGTGACATTGACATTTTTGAAGATACTAAATCAGTTTTCTTGTAGAATGTCCTACCTTAATGGATGTGATTAATAGTTTACTTATGCCACTTAATTTTTTCCACCCCTAGTATTTACTGTAAACTGGAAGTTAGGTCTAATGGCTTGGTTAGGTATAGGTTAGGCTTTTGGAAGGCAAGAATACTAACTAGATAGGTAGATAGGTGATATTTATTTCATATTGTATCACATCAGAAAGAACATAATGGAAGGTTCTTACCCTATTAGTGATGCTAAGTTTGAGCATTTTAAAATACTTTTTTTTTACAGTAATTACCAGTGCTAGCAAAATGATGTAGTTTATTTATAAATATAACTATGGACTCATGGGTTGCTTATTCACTATTTTACAGTTACCTATAGCCATTTCTCTTTTTAACATTCAAATTACACTGTATCCAATGGGTCCCCATCATACTAGCTCCTGTACCTTTCCATAACACTTTCTTTACACTGAGTATATTCCAGGTAGGCCCCTGCTTTCTTTTAGAGAATAATAGTGTTGTAAAGCCTGCAGCGGTAGCCCTGTGGCATCTGATCCCGTCAGATCTCGGAAGCTAAGCAGGGTCGGGCCTGGTTAGTACCTGGATGGGAGACCGCCTGGGAACACCAGAAGCTGTAGGCTTGGGAGAAGGACCTGGCAACCCCCTCCCAAAAATCAATCTGCCATTGAAAACCCTATGAACAGCAGAGAAGCACTGACA
>VMDO01011143.1:0-17568 GCA_007922755.1 Pedetes capensis | reverse complement strand
GTGTTGTAAAACTAAAATCTGGTACCTAAATTGTGTCTTATTATAGGAGGGTAACTGCTTCTGTGTACTAAAAATAGAGCTAGGAGATATATAGATATGTTTTACCATTTGTTTTGAAATTTTCAATTAAAACTTAATGTAATTTTTTTCCCTTTCTTTTAACTTTGTGTGTGTATGTATTTCCCCACATGTCTGTCAGTTTGTCATGCTGTGGGGGCTTGCGTGTTGCTGTGATGCTGAGACCTGTGCCACTGGTAGCTCAGATACCAGGAGGGCCACCCATGGTGAACAGGGTTCAGCTGAGCTTCCAGACTAAGACAGACTAGGGAGAAGGACCTGGCAGCCCACTCTTTAATTTAAAAAAAAAGCTATCTAAAAAGTGAAACTCAGTAAAGTCCTGTTCCTATGCCTGTCCTTTCCATCTTGTTCTTCCCTCTTACCTATTGGTAATCACTTATTAGTATTTTTTTTTTTTAGTAGGGAGCAAGAAAATAGCCGGTTTACCTGCCTTTCTTATGTACATGCTAGTATACTATACCTTCCATCTTACCCTTTGCTCACCCTGGAAATCTTTCCATCCAGTCCTTAAAATACCTTTCTCCTTCTTTTTAATTGCCATTTAGTTTGCTGTTGTGTTCATGCGCCATATTTCATTAACTAGTTCTCTGTTGCTTCATAGTTGGGTTGTTTGTAGGCTTGCCATTAAAATAACATTGGAAAGCTGGGCACTGTGGCCTATAATCCCAGCTATTCGGGAGGTTGAGGCAGGATCATGAGTTCGAAGCCAGAGGCAGCCTGTGCAATTTAGCAAGACTCTGTTTTAAAAAAAGTATTTTTAAAAAGGGAAAACTAGGCATGGTGGTGCATGTCTGTAATCTGGGAGGCTGAGACAGGAGAATTGCCACAAGTTCGAGGCCAGCCTGATCTACATAATAAGTTCCAGAACAGCCTGGGCCACACAGTGAGACCCTGTCTCAAAAAACCAAAAGGAAAAAAGAAAAAAGAGGTTAGGAATGTGGCATAGTGGTGGAGCACTTGCCTAACATGCATGACGCCCTGGGTTTAATCCCCAAGTACTGCAAGTAATAATAATAAACAATAATAATTGTCGTGAATAACCTTGTGCATCTGTTGTTGCATATTTGTGACAGTGCTTCCAGAGAAGAGTCCTAGCAGTGGAATTGGCTAGGTCAAAGAGCAAATGCGTATGTCATTTTGTTGGGTATCACCAACTTCCCCTCTCAGACACTTGTACCATTTTGTACTCCCACCAACAACATATGAGGCCACTTGCTTCTCCCTGGCCTTGCCTACAGTCATTTGTCAAACTTTTGAATTTTGCCAGTTCAATAGGTAAGAAATGGCCAGACATAATGGTGCATACCTGTAATCCCAGCAAATTGGGAGGTAGAGGCAGGAAGATCGCAAGTTTGAGGCCAGGCTGCAGCCTGTGTAACTTAAGAAGACCCTGTCTCAAGGTAAAAAGTGGGGCTGGGGATGCAACTCAGTGGTAGAGCACTTGAAAAGCATGCATGAGGCCCTGGGTTCAAACACCCAGTTCTGGAAAAAAAAAAATGTGAGAAATGATATCTCGTTATGATAGTTTCCAAAGCTTTAGTTAACTGTTCCCTACCAACATTGTGCAATTTAATCAGTCACACACAAAAGTGTAAATTATTAGCTTAGGTGGATTGCTTTATTCAACTACTTAATTCTTCCTGTTGGAGGAGAGATCAGATTTCCTTTAGAGCTCCCAGGTGCAAGGAAAAGAATACCCGGCCCTGCCATGTCACTTTTCCCACCAGAAATGAAGCAGGTGCACAGAAATAATTAGGCTTTCAGGTGAACTGGTGGGGCTCTGTTTTCTTGCTTACCAGACAAACCTGGCCCTGGCCACCTTTTCTGGAACCCTTCTACTGCCCTGTTTTAAAATATCTTTTGTCCCTGAGCCAGTTTACAAGGGACTTTTTTATGTTACTGTGACTGACCTCTAGATGAGCTCCTTGTTTTCGTTTTCTTTTCTCAACCTGCGGCTTTTAGAAAATCTCTGAGGATGAGAAACCAAGAACAATTTAAAGGTGTTTCTTCCTCGTGGACCATTTCCTTCCACCCACTCCCCCAAATTACCACACCCACATGACTTCATCTACACACCCCATTTATGTTGCTCTGTTCAGTAACTTGTACAGATGTGATTAACCCAACCCCGTAGCTTAAGCGAAATCAAATAAACTAAAAAAGGAAAATTTTGACTAGATGCCAGATGGAAGAGACAGATAATTTGGGAGTATAAATCTTTATTGGGGATTAAGACAGACCCAGGTTTTACTGAAGAATGGAATCTAGCCCAGCATGAGAAAGTTATGTGTCCAGTGAACAAAACCAGGAAGGAAGACATGCTTAATTTCTTCTAAAATTTTGTCTAAGTTTAACCCTTTAGACTCAAGAGGGGAAGGATATGCTGTCCTTCTAAACTTCCATAAACTCTTGGATTTATTAGTACTGGAGTCACTTAGGGTAATGTGTCATAGTGACTTTGGAGATTAGCCTGGGCTTCTAATTTAGCAGTTGATAGCATAGAGGGAATTTCAGTCCAAAATCAGATGTATTTTGTGGCTGTAGATTGCTTATAATGATTAGGATTATTTACAATGTGGCATCCCTTTCCAACTTTTTGTCTTTCTCTGTCTCTCAGGATTCTAACCTTTTCAGAGAACCTCTGGGAAAGAGCAAGCCTACTTCAATAAATGAAGGAGAATAAAGAAAATTCAAGCCCTTCAGTAACGTCAGCAAACCTGGACCACACAAAACCATGTTGGTACTGGGATAAGAAAGACTTGGCTCACACACCCTCACAACTTGAAGGACTTGATCCAGCCACTGAGGCACGGTACCGCCGAGAGGGGGCTCGGTTCATCTTTGATGTGGGCACACGTTTGGGGCTGTATCCTGATTCTCCATGGAATCTGTCATAGATAGGCTCCTCACCATCACCACCAAAAATCGAATTAGATGCTGTAGACAAATACACAGTCATTTATCTTTATTAAGGCAGTCCTTAAATATCTTTGGTGTTTAAATGTTCGGATTGCCTGACTTTCCATGAGTTTTCCCCTTTCTGGTTTATCATTTAGTTGTGTAGACTCAGCCACTGAGCAAGTGGCCACCCAGGAAGAAAACCAACAACATGAAGATCACAACTGAAGTGTTTCTTAACACTTGTTAAATGCATAAGCCTTCAGTGTGCTAATTCTTATACCCAGAATTCTCATACCCTGAGGTTCCCATCTGCCTGCTTTGTCCCTGATATTTTACTTGACCACTGATGGTGTTGCTGTTGGTCCTTATTGTTTTTCTGCATTTGACTAAGAATATAGTCTGTATGTGTTATTGACTAAAGTCCTTAACCAGAACCACAGACATTATGATACCCTGGCAACTGGAATAATTTATTTTCATCGCTTCTATATGTTTCATTCATTCAAGCAATTCCCAAGATATGTAAGTATTTTAATTTTATTGTAACTATCATATCCTATTATTTCCAAGGAGTTTGGTGGACTGATTATAGTGTATCTTTTTTATCATATTTTCCAGAAAGTGTTTATGTGTTACATAATCAAAAATCAAGATTGGATTTGTTTTTTTCCATTTAACCATATTCAGATCTTTTTTTATTTGGGTCAATATGGACCATAGTCATAGTGCACTTTGTATGAAAATTTACTTCTTTGTTACCTTTTCCAAGATACGTTTGGGCTTAAGTGAAACCATAGGAGAGGTACAGATAGAGCTGAGGCTGTCAAAGAGGAGGAGGGATCAGGGAACATGCAAGGAAGGGAGTGCCAGCAGTGAGCTAAGCCTTGAACATACAGACAGCTGAGATGGGCTCAGGCAGCACCTAACGGAAATTAGCTTGAGCAGATGCAGAGGGAAGTGTGGAGCACATTGACAATCTGGCCAGGAGCTCCGTTTGGAAGGAAGAGAATGATAAGACTCTGGGTGGGAAGATAGACCAAGTCAGACCATGGTAAGCATTGAATGCCAGGCAAGGGACATTTGGCTTTAATAGGTAAATAGTAGAATAATGAAAATGAAGGTGACAGAACTAAACAGGAATATCATTTTGTTGTGGTTTTTTTCATTTTACCGGGATTTTATTTAGATTTGTATGCTTGTCTTTCTGGCTGGCTTGTGAAGTTCTTGAAGAACGAGACAGTGTCAGAATCGGTTTTGTCCCCTGGCAGAGGGTCTAACATCCAATGCAGTGAGAATTATGTGAAGAAACTGGGCGCCATGGCGCATACTTGTTACCCAGTGACTAGGGAGGCTGAGGCAGGAGGATTGCAAGTTCAAGGCCAAGAGGCAGCATATGCAATTTAAGAAGACTTCATCTCAAAAATAGAAAAAGGGAGCTGGAGGTACAACTCAGTGGTAGAGCATTTGCCTGCATGCATGAGGCCCTGGGTCCAGCACCCAGTACTGGGGGATAAAAAGGAATTATGTGAAGAAAGTGGTGTGTAGAAGAATTGGGGCATGTAGAAGAATTCAAAAGAAGCTGAAGAGAGCAATCAGACCTCAGTGATGCAGGAACTACATTAGGGTTGAGGCAACTAGAAGGACAGGACCTTAACAAAATACCTTAGACCGGTAACTTACAAGTAACAACAACACCTCCTCTCGGTTGTGGAAGCTGGGAAGGTCAAGGTTCTGGCAGATTCAGTTTCTGATGAGGGTCCCTTCCTCACAGAAGGCACCTTGAAGGGCAGTAATCCTGTGCGTGAAGGGATCACTTTCCAAAAGCACCACCTCTCAGTACCGCCACACTGGGACTGGTGTCTGCATGCAAATCCAGGGAGGGAGGGCACGCATTGACCCCAGCAGGGAGGAAAGCAAGTGTGGGTGATGGTGCAGAGATGGCTCCACAAGGCATGCATGGAGCTGCGCTGGTTCTTTTTCCACAGCAAAGCTGACTGTTCAGGGAGTAGTCATCTCTCAAATTAGAATATAAAAAGAAAGTTCATTTCTGTGACTTTTCTTTTTGTCATTTTCCTTGTTTATGTGACAATTTTCTTAAGAAAATTAAATTTACTTATTTGCAGTGCTAGGAAACAAACCCAGGGCCTCATGCACACTAGACAAACACTCTACCATTGAGCCATTCCCCAGCCCTAAGAAAATTAAATTTTAAATAATTTATTATTTCAGTTTTATTTCAGAGTTGTAAAATATCCTTCAGGCTTTTGGAGTGTCAGAATATTTGTAAATTAGAAGAAAACAGGAGAATGAGAGGGACAGGTCTATTGTGATGATTACAGATCTTTGCGTGTGTACCCTGTGACCTTTGCTGACAAAAATCAAGACCTTTTTGTCTCCCTTTTAGGTGACAGGAGCTTGTTGTCTCTTTCTTGCTGGGAAAGTAGAAGAAACACCAAAAAAATGTAAAGATATTATCAAAACAGCCCGTAGTTTATTAAATGATGTACAATTTGGCCAATTTGGAGATGACCCAAAGGTAAGAACCATAACTTTTTGCCTTTGAATCTTGATTCCTGTTGTTGGTATTATAATCTAGGTCTTTGTGTTGACCAATGACTATGGCTCCTATGTACCTATGGTATGATACCTATGGTATCCGCCAATCCCTTGAAAATTCCTAAGAGGGCCATATGTAGAAGGTAATCCTAGCTTTGTAAGACAGGAGGGCTGATTAAGTAGGTAGTCTACACTTAGGTAATGTTTCTTAATGTGCCCAGCAGTGTCCTGAGCACTTCAGCAAAACTCCACTTCCTGTGCTCAGCTGTGAGGCCACAGTCACATTTCCAGCTAGCTTCCGGGACACACAGAAGTACATGTGCTATTGTGTCCTTTGCTCTTCAAGAATATGGAAAGTATTGAGCCAGGCGCAGTGGCACACACCTGTAATCCCAGTGTCGGGAGGCAAAGGCAGGAGGATCGCAAGTTCGAGACCAGAGGCAGTCTGCATACCTTAGCAAGACCCTGTCTCAAAAAGTTAAAAAATGGCCTGAGGGTGCAGCTCAGCAGTCAGGCATTTGCAGAGCATGCAAGCACAAGGCCCTGGGTTCAATCCCCAGTACCACACACAAAAAAAAAGGAATATGGAAAGTATTAATATTTATAATATTTTCAGACACCTAGAGGGTGGTAGTGGTAATGCTGTCTGTCTTGCCCCTTCCCCCAACCCCTTACCAATGTCACCACACGATGTTAAAATAATTGTACAATCCAAGATTTTTATTGTATTCTAAAAATACTACTCTCAGTGTATCCACCATCACGGTATAGGATAGTATATAGTCATGTCCTGTACTTTGCCTGTTCATCCTTTTCGCCCCTTTAACCACTAAAAACTACTGATCAATGTTACAGGATTGGAAACTTGCAGTATGTAGCCTTTTTAGATTGGCTTCCTTCACATAGAACTATGTATTTAACTGTCTGTTACATGGACTTTCATTAACCACACAGATAACCTCTTCTCAGCTATAAGATCCATGAGAACAAAAACTATGTCTGTATGTGACTTTTGCTGCCTAGCAGTGTTGGACAGAGGCATTCAAGACATTCACTGAATAACTGACAAACTAAAGTTACGGAGAAAACTCAGAATCACAGTTAAAACAAAACTCAAGTGATCGGGCTCAGCAGCACAATTTATGATCTTGTCTTTCCTAACTAACATAAATTAACAACAGTTATCCTTCTGTCTGCCAAGCAGCATTTGCATTTTTGTGTCTAAAGTGCATAGTCATTTTCCTCATTGCTTTCCGGAGTGAACCCAGAGTCCTTTTTTACATGTAGTGGTTATACTTAACACTAATGCATTGTAAGTGTTGTCAAGGTGGGTAATTCTGTCCCTGAACCTAATTATACATACATTGCCCAAACTTTCTAAAAACAGTTGACAATAATCAGAAATGCAGTTTTATAAAAAATAGTATAGCCATCAGGAGTGTTTTCTGTGCCCATAAGTGTTTGATGTTTACAGAATAGTGAGGTCTTGTTTCCTTGATTTGACTAACTGTAGTCTAACTGTAGACTAACTGTAATTTGTCTAGCTGTAGAGACATATTGTGCTACAACCAAGTCTTGGTCATGGAGCAGATGTTCCTTGTGACTGGTGAGCTGGAGTCGAAAAGGTATCACACTTACCAGGGCCCAGAGCAAGATGAGGATGTATATGGCAGCAGCTACCCTGGAATGCCTTGGGAAAGTCCCTTTGCCCTCAGCCTTTACTCGCTGTGTCAGCAAACTAGAAACCAAGGCCTTGTCTGGGCACAACGAAGTAGTTCTGTGGCTCCAGTGCCCCAGAAAATCAGGAAAAGGGAACAGCCATACTGATACGACCTCTCTGGCACATGCAGTCTCCCAGACATGCTCTGGGGAGTAGGAGCCAGAAGAACGAACCCTGGACCTGGCAGCAGAAAGGTGCTGTGAAGATGTTTTTCCTTGGCAGAGAGGAAGGCAGTTGTTTGGGGGAGGCAGTATAAGTATTTAGGAGAAATAGTCATGAGTTGCATGGAACTTTTCTGCATAAATTAGCTTTGACTTAGCTGTGTAATGTCCCATGTAACCATCAGATACTTGTTCTCAGCCGCCTGTTAAGCACTAGACAAAAACACTTGGCAAAACAAACATGATTTTAGCTGTCATGGATCTTACAGTTGAGTGGCAGGAGAGATTTTAATCAACTAATCATGTCACTATCTGATCATGAGCTGTGGTAAATGCTGTAAAAGATCATGTATGCCTGTCATACCAGCAACTTGGGAGGTGGGAGAATCCAGGATTGCAGGTGGGAGGTCCGAGGCAGCCTGCGTAACTTAACGAGACCCTATCTCAAGATGAAAATTATAACAGGGCTGGTAGGACAGCTCAGTGGTGTGCATGTGCAAAAAGTACGCACAAGGCCCTGGGCTCAAGCTCCCCATTACCAGAAGGAAACAAATACAAATAAAGTGCTGTGAGAACCCAGAGACCCAGACAAGTAGAAGGCTGAGGGAACACTTTCCTGAAGATATCATGGGGTTTGCAGGGAGACCTATAATTACCCCATTAATTGAATACTTGAAGGACAGACCTGGGGCTGTCTTGTAATACTAGAGGGGCAACAGACTAAAGCCATTGGCACTAGGTAAAAGATTGTTTCTAAATTTAGAGGAAATGTTGATGCTTCTGGGAAATACACATTGACAGTAACAGGCAAAAAAAAAGGATCTTTTTTATGTTATTTGAAAGCTTCCATGAGAGAACACTTGGGAGACTATAGGAAAACCTTAGTCTTGACACCACGTGGAATAATAAATCATTATGGAATCATCTCTGAAGTGATGCCATACTTCAGCATGAAACCCTAACCTGCATGTTTCCTCTTCCCAGAGTTAACGTGTTTATGTCACTATTAATGATGAGATGTTACAAAGCCCTTTCTTCTCTGGTGCCAAACAAGCAATTCTCAGTAATTGTTCTTGCTTCACAGGCTATCTTCACTGTGTTTTTCACTGTTGAGTGCTAGGCACAGTCAGGCTATGCAATGGTTGACTTCCAGAAGTATCCGTTTAGGGATATTAGCTACGTAAAGAGAAAGGATGAGAAAAGAGAATTCATTTATAATAGCAACAATAGGATAAGCCTTGTAGAAACTGTATGGAGGACTTTAAAACTATGAGATGATTTAAAAAATAGCTTGTATTTGTTTTGTTTTTTTGAGACAGGGTGTCAATGTAGACCAGGCTGGCCTCAGACTCACATTGATCCTCCTGCCTCAGCCCCCCAAAGATTTTCAATTTTTATAGGATGAGTCAGTATAGTTAAAAATCTCCATTTTCCCGAATCATTGTGTAAATTCATTGAGTTCCCAGTCAGAGTGTCAATAGTATTTATTGTGGAGTGGTACTTAGTAAAATGATTCTAAAATTTTGGTGACAAAGACATACAAAAACAATTTTTCTTTTCAGTACTTGGGGGTTGGACCCAGGGCCTCACACATATTTTGCAAGTGCTCTACTGCTATCCTGCACCCCCATCCCTTTTTTATTTATTTATTTTTTTCAGTTGGATCTCACTAAGATTACCCAGGCTACTTCTGACCCCAAACTTGCAATCCTCCTGCCTCTGCCTCCCAAGTCATTGGGATTGTAGACATGCACCACTGCACCTGGCTAAAGAACACAGTTATTTAAAACCAGGAGTAATAATGGAGCAATCCCTTCCAAATTCCTTTGATGATGATATAGAAGTAGAAAAATAAATCAACGAACAGAAAATATTTTATATGTATGTAAATACATAATTTAGGCTGTGATTTAGGTAGCAGTTTAATCAAAAAATGATAACTATCTTGTTCAGTAAACAATGTTGGGACAGCTTATTTTAGATGAGTGAATGAAAGATCTAAACACAAAAATGATAACTCCCTGTTCACACATACACGCTGGTACAGCTTATTGTCTTAGTTGTTACGAAGCTGGCTGTCATCTCTCTTCTTGCTTAAAGTTTCCAATGGAAGTTCCTGAGTGATTGATTTTTTATGGGAATCTTGAAAGAAACCACAATGCAGTTAATTTATGTATAAAGACCTTTTTATAAAAGGAGACTCATGCCTGTTTGAAATAATGACAGTTCTAAGGATCTTTATTTTTATTTTCAGTGTTTTTTAGCTTAGCCGTCTGATTGGTCTGTCTTCCTGTTGTTGAGTTCTTTTCAGAATTTAGCCATCTTGACCAGGTGAAAAGCCTGAGTGGAGAAAGGAAAGAAAGAACACAGAGCAATTGCTAAAATATAACTTGAAGAGAGAACAAATAGGAAAGCTCACTTCTGTAATGCTGTTTGAGACTTGGGATTATAATTGTTTTCCCAACATTTGTTATTTATAGGAAGAAGTAATGGTTTTGGAAAGAATCTTACTACAGACCATAAAGTTTGATTTACAGGTTGAACATCCATACCAGTTCCTACTCAAATATGCAAAACAACTCAAAGGTAAGAATAAGAAGGATTTTTGGGGGGTTGGGGTAATTTCTTTTTTGTTTTGTTTTTGTTCTTAACAGTGCTGAGGATCCAACCCAGGGCCTTCCCACATGCTAGATGAGCACTCTACCACTGAGCTCCATCTCCAGCCCCATAGAATTAGATCATTTTTAAAAGACCTTTCTCATTCTGAAATCAAGTCTTTTTAATCTGATGGTACTCAGGTTGTGCTTCTCAGAAAAGGAAAACAGAAATTTCCATGTATGAAGTACCCAGGACATAACTCCCTCAGACAATTCAATAATGGAGCCATTAATGCTATTTCCTTTTATGCATAAACAGCTTCTGTCATCCAGTTGCCAAGTGATAGGAGGCAGGAAAATGAGTCAGAATTTTTTAAATAGACTAATAAAATTAGCCTTGGAGCCAGGTTTCCCATAAATGGTGGTTCAGTGTAGGTTGTACAGAGCAGACCAAGAGGTAAGACATGGACCCACATCATTTGTCCTCATTTCCCATATGGAAAGCACTGTGTTATGCTTACCCACAGTAGGTTTTAAATACTTGTTGTTTCTTATAAATCCTGCCCCCCCCCAGTCCTATTAATTTACCTTTTTTCTCCATTTCCAGGTGATAAAAACAAAATTCAAAAGTTGGTTCAAATGGCATGGACATTTGTAAATGACAGGTACATGTGTTCAGTTATTGAAATCCAAATTCCTCATTTGAAGTAGAAGAAAGTAGCTTACTGGATGAAGCACCAGTTAGTGGCAGAGCTGGGTCTAAAGTCCAGGTCATCTGCTTCCTTGTAGAGGGTTTTCTTTCTGCCCTGCCCTGTCATGGTAGTGTGAGAGTCTGAAATCTTACCATCAGTTTGAAACCTAAGTCATAAGAATTTCAACAATGGAAGGCTTAGAGCCTGAGTGGTTTCTTGTAATGATTTTAAAGCTTTCGTGTTCCTTGGAATGCCGACAGCTGGAGTTGCCAGCAGCCCCTCTCCATGGCAGGCAGAGAAGCTTCTCTCGAATTTGACTTACAGACTGACCAGTGCATAAGATGGCATTTGAGGAACAGTTCCATGGCTAGGATTTCAACAGTTAGAGAAAGAACACAACCGTTTTCATTTGTATTTCATAATGCAGCAATTTTTTAATTTTCTAGAATTCTTCTGATTCTTTAAAGGACAGATTAGTAACTGGTTAAAATAATTTATTTTGGTACCTAAAGACTTCCTTTTGTATTGGTAATACTTGAATCACATTGAGATGATTAAGTAAATTGACATATAGCATCTAATTTCCACACAGGGCTTTAATCACAAATGTTAGATTACACAATTCCAATAGTCTTTTTCTTTTTCCGGGTTGAACTAGTCTCTGCACCACCTTATCACTGCAGTGGGAACCAGAGATCATAGCAGTAGCCGTGATGTATCTCGCAGGACGTTTGTGCAAATTTGAAATACAAGAATGGACCTCCAAACCCATGTACAGGAGATGGTGGGAGCAGTTCGTACAAGATGTCCCCGTTGACGTTTTAGAAGGTACTTGGCATGCATGCTGACCTTTCTTCCAAGAGTGTTCCATGTTTAGATGATTATTCCCCGTAAACCCTGAGTCCTGAGAATGGACTTCCCACACTGGTATCTATAAGTGATTTTTCAGAAGCATCTTTAATTAAATTCTTTAATTTTTACTTGCCTACAGCCATACCACTGTGGCATCCGATCCCGTCAGATCTCGGAAGCTAAGCAGGGTCGGGCCTGGTTAGTACTTGGATGGGAGACCACCTGGAAATACCACGTGCTGTAGGGTTGGGAGGAAGACCCACCAACCCACTCCCCCCAAAAAGATCAGCCATTGAAAACCCTATGAAGAGCAGAAAAGAATGACAATAGTGTCTTGTCTACTGTACATAGGGTTGCTGTGAGTCAAGACACCGACTTGAAGGTCCCTAACAACAAGAACAATTTTTACTTTGTCCAGCCACATAATCTTAGTGAACTAAAAATACAACCCAATGTTGTGCACAATAAAGATGGAGTAGGTTACAAATGTGATCTCTGCTTATTAGTCCTTTAGGGAATCAGAACCGATTTTTCCAGGTAAAATTTGATGAAAAATGTCACTTTGTGATGAGTGTAATTGTTGCTGTCATTTAGACATCTGCCACCAGATCCTGGATCTTTACTCACAAGGGAAACAACAGATGCCTCATCACACCCCTCATCAGCTGCAGCAGCCCCCATCTCTTCAGCCTACACCGCAAGTGCCACAAGTGCAACAGTCACAACCGTCTCAAGGCTCCGAGCCAGCCCCACCCCAGCAGAAGGACTCCCAGCAGTCAGCCCAGCAGCAGCAACAAGCACAGCAGCCCAAGAAGCCGTCTCCCCAGCCTAGTCCTCCCCGACAGGCCAAGCGCGCCGTGGTGAGGGGCTTTGTGGGTGGCATCACTGCACTGAGCGCTCTTCCCATATCTGAAGGGTGGTGGGAATACCAGAAGTCAGGAGTGACCTGCCCAAGCTCAAGTCACAACTGAGCATCACACCAGGGGATGGCCTCTGAGATCCTGAAGGGCTCTGTCCTTCTCCGGCCCCCACTGCTGATGTCATGTCCAACAGGCTCTGAAACGTGTCAGGGTGTGGCTCCCTGGTGTTCGGTTCTTGTAATGTTGGGTGTTTGTAAAGTTTCTGATAGCAGAGCCCAGACCTGTTTTCCCCATGGTAGCAGCCTAAGCCCTGGAGGAAGCCATGGAGGATAAACACGCAGCAAATCCTGAGGAGCAGACACGTATCAAAGGCCTGAAATTTGGTATTGCTGCAAACTCACGGAGCAGAACGGCTAGTCATTCTACCTGATTTATAGGAGAAGAGCAGAAAAGACCTGTTGGATGCCATGGTGTGCCATGCAGGTTCAGGTCACAAATAACTTTGGTCTGAGGCCATGTTCTGTCACTGTGATTCTATTAGTGCCCAGATGGTTTTCCTCACCAAAACTAGGATCTCTTAATAATTGTCTATTTTCTTTTCTATCAGGTTGTTTCTCCCAAAGAAGAGAGCAAAGCAGCAGGTAATTTCCTGTCCTGATGTTTTGTGTTTTAATTTTATATCTAATGAAAAGCTTTGCTTTCAGCTAAGTTCTTGGTCAACATTGTTTCCTTTTGGATGTAGATTTGCCTGAACACCCAGCTGTAGAGCCCATCAGAAACTTTCCTGCCAGAAAAAGTCCTTTGTCCTCTCTGCTTATTGCCAGAACACATATTTTTGATTGTACTTTGACAAAATGTGTCAATGCAGGAGACATTATTGGCAGTAAAAATGTGCTCATTAACACACATGAAAGTATAATCAAGAGTGTAGAGTTGTTGCAGCGATGTTTACTGTGAGAGGTAAGTTAATCCCTCATAGGGGACAAGAACGAAGCAGTCTAGGAGTGCCTGGCCTCAGCACAGCGGCAGCCAAAGGACAGGAGGTCTTGGCTCTGTTCTTTAAGCGTTGGGGTTTTCCATATTTGGAGAGCCCAGAGTTGCTTAGTTTGCTTCTATATTGGAAATAAACAGAATGAGTGAGCAAGGCCTGTAGGGTCCTAGCACTGAAAACTGGACATACCTGCCTCTGTGTCAGTTCTCCCCATCATACTTAAGGCTCTTGGAAGGCTCTGGGCATATGTACTCATTTCTGTTTCTTTGTTGGTTAGTTCCTGGTTCTGGTGAATTATTTCTAAAACTGTTGTGAGATCTTCAAGCGACAAAGCTGTGTTTCCTCAGCATCTCTGAGAGAATGATGAGTTTAGAATGTTTTTTAGTTCCAAATTGACAGGTATTAAAACAAAACACAAGAGTGAGCTGTGGTCCATGCAGTCGAGATGAGCTGATGTGGTTCTGTGAGAGACTCAGGAGACAGCTGCATGGTGACCTTGGAGGAGGGCTTGCCCTAGAGCGTTCTGGTGGAAGGGGGCAAATGAGCAAAGGAATTGAGAGTTTGGGGCCAGGTGGAAGGAAGAATCTTACTGGACTATGAAGAGGCAAAAGGAGTAGCTTTGTATAAGATTGTAAATACAGGTTTTCAATTCCACATTGAGTCGTAGACCAGATCAGAGGCCATTGGAGGAATCTGGGTTTTCCTTTGGTAAGAGGAGCCGTTGAAGATTTTTGAGCACGGGAACGACAGTCAGTTCCTGACAGCAAAAAACAGGGCAGACGGTTAGACATGGGGAGAAGCTCACAAGCCCTTAAGTGGGACCCAGTGAGGCCAGGCAAGGTGGCGCTACAGGGCCAGGTGCTGACATAGGAACACTGTGCCGTGTGCCACCAAGGGCAGGCAAGCACTAGATGTGTGGCAACTCAAGTTGCCACATACTGTCAGCTCAAAGTACACAGCATACTTCCAAGGCTCCTAAGAAAAGACATGAAAAAATCTCGTGAGGGATTTATATTGATTACATAGTGAAATAAATTTTTTGATGTATCAGGTTAAATGAAATTAGTTTCAGATTTTTACTTATTCATACGACTGCTAGGAAGTTGGAAATTGTATATACTTAGCCCTCTTCATACCTCTGTGAGACGGCTCTGATGGAAAGCACTGTAGCTTCACTGGCCGCGGGAAGAGGGAGACTGAGAGTGACACCAGTTACGGAGTCAGGGAAGAGGTCAAGTGGGAGGCCCAAGGATGGAGTGGGGACATCAGGGCTGCAGTTTTGGAGCAGAGACACTAGAAAGGCAGTTGTACAAGCCACGTGTGGTGCACTCGAGAAGCACAGGCAGGAAAATTACAAGTTCAAGGCCAGTCTAGGCTACGTGGTAAGACCTTGTCTCAAAAAATAAAAGTAAAAAGCAAAAGTAAACATGTATTTATATGGTAGAGAGAGGGAACTGGGTCTCTGAGAAAGGAGAGTAAAAAGAGAAGAAGTCCCTGGACCTTGCATTTGGCCTGTGTTGGAAATCGAGAGAAAATGGTCAGCAAGTGGTCACTCTGATGGCAGAGTGGTGGAAAAGCTGGAATCCAGCAGGTTTAAAGTTTCAGGATGAAAGCAGCAACAGAAAAACGAAAAGGTTGAGTTCTTGCTGGGTGCCATAGCATACACCTGTAATCACAGCAGCTTGGGAGCCTGAAGCAGGAGGATCGCAAGTTCAAGGCCAGAGTCTGCCTGTGCGACTCAGCTCAGTGGTATAGTGTTCACCTAGCATGCTTGAGGCCCATGATTCAACCCCCAGTACTTGAACAAAAAAGAAAAGCTAGAGTTCTTTGTCAATTGTGTTGCATGCCCTCTGCCTTCTTAAGCGGAAGAGCGTGGACTTCCTGTAACCTGTTCTGGTGACCTGTAGCCCCTCACCCAAAGGGTGGGCTGCTTCCTCCCCCTGGAGTGGTGCTGATACATGCCTATACTTTTATGCATGACACAATCTCCCGCTAGTCCTCCCCTGCCTCCAGTCTTTAACAAGTTAATGTGGTGCTTGTGGTGTGGTGCCTGCTGGAAGTCGATATTTGAGAGTGAGAAAATAAATCAATATATCTGACTAAGAACTCACAGGTAGAAAAGTCTCTTATATAAGCAGCCCGGGGCACGGTGGCCACCTGCTCCTCAGGGCCTCCTTGTGCTGCTTGTTTTCACATTGCTGAAGGACTTGTTCAAACTGGTCAGTAAGGAGACTTAAATGGATGTGGAGAATGGACTAACTGGAAGCCAGCAGCAGCCTTTGTCTTTTGGAGAGGGGAGGGTTTGGATTGTGTTGTTACTCTGACAGAATTAATGAGTTCCTAGTGGTTCAGCGGAAGCCTTCATAAAGTCCTAGTGATAGCTACGTTTCTCCCAAAGAAATCTGACAGTACATTTTTCATTTCTCTTTATGACATGTTGGTTTACATGAAAGGGTATGAATGGCTTTTCAGTCCACTTTTTCTTTTTAGAACCACCGCCACCTAAAATCCCCAAACTTGAGACCAGTCACCCACCATTGCCTCCGGCTCACCCACCTCCAGGTAAGTGGCTGCCATGCAGGTTGGCCAGCTTCTTGGAGGCTGCCTGTGGGAGGAAGGCTTGGGAGAGGTCCTGGGGAGGCCTGTAGAAGGGCAGCGTTGGGACTGTACCTTGGAAAGGCAGCCGTTGCTAGTTTCAGAGACGAGATATGCAGATGTGGCAAACGCAAGAGAACACAGAGCCGAGGGTTGCCGGAGTTGATTTCTCAGGTACCGGGTGGCCATGGGAGATTCGGGGGGAAGCAAACAGCGTCAGCGCTTCCACGCGCTCACCTCCTCCTCGAGCTTCCAGAGCTTCCAGAGCCACTCGTGCCCACCCTCAGCAGGTCTCCTGTGGGTGGAGCTGACCTTCTTCCTTAGGGTGGGCGGGGAGCGCTCATCAGCCCAGGCAGGCAGTGAGGGTGGCTGTGTCCCCACTGGCTCAGTCAGGCTCTGGCCGTGTTGTGCCTGGCTCAGGAGCTGGAAACCCCCTTCCCGCCCATCACGGCTCTTCCCCTATAACTGGTAGCTGTGCTCCCGTGCTGCCTTGGGGAGGGCACGCGTTCTGGGTGTTGTGTCACTAATGGTGCGAGGGGGGCCTAGTGTCACTTTCCAGGTGTCAGAGCATGACCGAGAGATCACAGGCCAAAAGGTGGTCCCTGAGGCTTCTGGGGAAGGGCGCATGGGGCCTGAGGCTGTGAACACTGTCGCCTGGTTGTGAGCACAGGAGTTTCCAAGAGAGCTGGGCACCAGGTGCTGCCTCCACCTGCGCGCGCGCACATGCGCGCGCGCGCGCACACACACACACACACACACACACACAGAGACGCCCGCCCTTTGAGGACTATAGTAGGTCTGATCTTCTCTTTAGTCAAATGGAACCAGAATTGCTGCTTTCACAGATAGATGGATGGATGGATAGAGAGATTTTTTTTTTTTTTGCCACCTCCCTCATTTGACTCACTCTCAGGCTTTCTGCCACATGCCAGTGCTGCAGACAGGACTGCCGTGTGCCCTGGTTCCCAGGCTCAGGCTCCGGTGCAGAGAGAGGCAGAAAGGGAGGAAGGAGCTGGGCCAAGCCTGCCTGTGACTGATGTGCCCAGGGACGAGGAAGGGGGCCCCAGGGTCGTTGGCAGAGGGGTGGAAGGCCTGTGCGATAGGTCAGGGGAAGGACGTGGTGACTTGCAGACAGCAGGACACCAGCCTGCATGGTGAGCCACAGAGATGTCAGCTGCTCCCTGCCCTTCTGTAAAGATGGCCCTAGGGGAGTGGCCGCAGCTGGGCTGGGCACTGACTTATCTGATTTGTCTCTCCGCAGACCGGAAGCCGCCCCTCGCCCCTACGTTAGGCGAGACCGAGCCACCTGGCCCTGGCGATGCCAGTGACCTCCCCAAAGTCCAGATTCCTCCCCCGGCCCATCCAGCCCCAGTGCACCAGCCGCCACCACTGCCACACCGGCCCCCGCCGCCACCGCCGTCCAGCTACATGACTGGGATGTCCACCACCAGCTCCTACATGTCTGGGGAGGGCTACCAGAGCCTGCAGTCCATGATGAAGACCGAGGGCCCCTCTTACGGTGCCCTGCCCCCCGCCTACGGCCCACCTGCCCACCTGCCCTACCA
>VMDO01011142.1:0-68283 GCA_007922755.1 Pedetes capensis | reverse complement strand
TATTGAATATACCATGGACTGCCAAAAGAACCAACAAATCTGTCCTAGAAGAAGTACAACCAGAGTGCTCCTTGGAAGCAAAAATGGCCAGACTGCGTCTTACATATTTTGGACATGTAGTCAGGAGAGAACAATCCCTGGAGAAGGACATCATGTTTGGAAGAGTGGCAGGTCAACGCAAAAGAGGAAAACCCTCCACTAGATGGACTGACACAGTGTCTGCAACAATGGGCTTAAACATAAATAAGATGGTTTGCCTGGCACAGAATCGGCAAGTGCTTCGATCTGCTGTACATAGGGTCGCTATGAGTCGGACTCGACTCGACGGCACCTAACAACAACACCCATGAGTCCTGCAGTGAGAGAAGGAGTGCTAGGTCCTATACTTCCAGATGGTGTTCTACAGACTCAAAACTTTAACCAGAACCAATGCGTGAATAACTGTCCACACTGTCAAATTCTGAGCCAACCAGCCAAAGGCATCTGAAGGCCATTGTTAATTTTTCCTCTCTGTTTTCTAAAGCATAGAATAGATTGCTGACTGGTCAGTATCAGGGAACAGTGCCGTGTTCATTATTACATGTAAATTAATCTACTGAAAGAAGAAAGCACAAGCATTTAGTAGCACAAGGTTGTCCTATTTTGACAGCATTTTAGTTATGGGTTCAAGAGTAATTACTGAAATAAATCATCAATAGGTGGTGCTGATATCGATTTTGTGTCAGCACCTGGGTAAACTATAACCCAGCTGTGGTATGGAGCTATGTTCATTGTCTTTTGTGCTTTATTTTTAAATTGCTGTCCAAAAATCCTTTTTGGCATCCACACAAAATTGCCGAGTGAGGTGCTTTTCCCAGGAGATCTTCCTGCCCACATCACCTCTCCATCCCCACTCTCACCCTGAACCGTCTCCCTGGACCATTTTACCACACTCTCTTAACTGGTGTGAAATGCTAATATGGATTGCTGTGATGTTCCAACAAAGCGAAAGGAAAATGTGATTCCTGGTCAGAGGGTTTCATATTAGCACTTGCTTCTGCTAATTTAAAAATAGGTTGGATTGAAGTGCAGGAAAACCAATTTCCTTCCTTAACATTAGTTTCTTCTGCTGTTCTTTGTTTAATAAATATCCTGTGGGCCCAAACTAACGTGAACAGAGAAAAGAGAACTGAAGTCTCATTCTATTAAATGCAAATTCGAAGTCTAGCTGGATTTAATATTTTTGAAAATCACTTTAAACTTGATCTTTAAAAATCAAGATAAAATAACTTCCATGGTCTTTTTGTACTTATTTGTTTTTTGCTGGATAGCTCGGATAGAAAATCTTTCATGTTCTGAGTTTATTAAAGGAGAGTTAGGTAACTCTGAATGGCAGGGCACTGAATCAGGATAATCTAACATTAAATAAACTCAGAATAAATAGTTTTGCTTCATACAAAGAAATGTTCCACTGGGTGATAGCAAAAAGCAGACAATGAAGCAGAAATAAAAAAAAACCTAAAGCTTCTACTTTTGCTGAATCACAAATCTTCATCTCATTTAGCTGTCTCTTAAATTTTGATGAGGACTAGCTATGTGTGCATCTGAGAAAAATAACTCTTCTCAACCTTCTTAATTGTGCTATGTATTTTGAATAGACACTTATGACTTTTCTAGTTGAAAATCTAGACTACTTTTCAAATCCCCAACTATTATTTTGCCTCTTTTTGATATACACGCATAAACAAAGCTCTCCTTCTTTCCAGCTCTGTTCCCTAATATCTGATCAATCATCAACCATTCATTTCTATCCATGTCATGATGGACTTGTTTCCCCTCATTTCCAGGATTTTTTTTAAAGCATTAAAGAAAGTTTTGATAAGGTCTTCATCACAATACCATTTTGGCGTTTATATGACACTTTGTAGTCCACCAAACTCTTATTATCTCATTGGAAAGAAGCATCAATACCTGTATTTTACAAGTTAGAAAACCAAGCTTCATGTAATTAAGTTATGTGCTCAGGATCAAATATTTCTTAAGCCACAGGCATAATTCTTGAATTTTTGTTTTCAACTTCATGTCTTTTACCCTTTCAATACATGCGCAAAGGACTTTTTTACTATAAATATTTTCCAGGGTTCTTCAACTTCTTTTTCACCCTTCCTTTCACTCCCTTTATATTCTTTTTCTTCCGCCTAAATCAGGTGCCCTCTGTACCAGGCTTAACTATGTTTGGGCTGCCAGGAATACACATGGTTCTCACAGATAAACCCCATGCAACACAATTGCATGGATTTTTGAACCCCTGCTTAGAATAATTTTTAGGAATGGTTGTTCTTATAGTAGATGTTGTATAGGAAGTACACCTAAAAGATTTTACATGTTTCACACCAGCATAGTGCCTTGGACTTTGTAAACATTCAAAAGATGTTGGTAGAATGAACCAGTGAGTATACATTTAGAAATCTCTGACATGACATCAAAACATCTCCAAGCCTTCTCTTGGGGAAGGGAGGCTAATGTAAATGTGAATGGGAAACTAAGCAAATGTCAACAGGCTATAAATAATCACTTGGTCTATCAGTACAGGGAATTTACATATACAGACATTTCCTTTGATGAACGCTAAAGCTCATAATGAAAAAGAACACATATTTTGAAAAATTACCAATCAGAACTAATACAGTGGAAAAGCACAGGCTTTGGATTAAAGGCCTGGCTTCCCAACCCAGCTCTGCCACTTTCCTCAGACAAGTTATTGAATATTTCTGAGCTCTGGTTTTCTCATTTTAAAGTAAGCTTAATAGCATCTCCTCCACTTGATTATTATGAGGATCAAATGAGATAATGTCTGCCGAGTGCCTTTGGACACATAATAGGCACTTTATACCTTTTACGTGTACCCTTTTTCTTGAAAGTCAGGAGGACAACATTCAACTCTTACTTTTTAAGAACAGACAAGCCACTGAATTGATCTACACATGAAAGTCTCTACGAGCAGATTAGGAGTCTAGAAACTGGAAACATTTTACAGACTTATTTTGGGACCCTGATGCCTCTTCAACTCTAATCTGGCAGAAACAGGACTCTGCCCAGCTGGAATCCTTTGACATATATTCATTCATCTAAATCCTAAGCTCTACTCTTGGGACAATGAAAAATAACAAGACGTGGTCCTTTTTATCCAAGTACAGTTTGGGGAGGTGAAGGGTACACATGAACATTCAAATACAATAAACAAGTGGTAGTGTAGACAGAAGGGCAGGGTGGGAAAGAGTTCACAGGTAGAAGCTGTAATGCTGAAAGAATTGTCAATGGCACTTCAGAGGTTATGATATTTGAACTGGTCTACACATTCTTTTTAACTCTGCATCTGCATAAAAATGTTGGATTTGAATACCCAGCAGTATGATTTATTCCAGGTGCCAAGATGGCCTTGCCTTTGACCTTGAGTGCTCAGTTGCTGCCTTGACTCTTGTGTGGTCATTGGCTTCTTTCTATAGTCCATTTGGCCTGAGTCACATCTCCACTGTGACACTGTCACTACCAATATGCAAAGGCTGCCCCCTACTCCACTTACCCACAGAAACATGGCCCACAGCTCAGTTTAATAAGATTTGCTCATCAACTCTGACCCAAGGTAAATCTCATCTTCCTATCATTCTCCCTGGGTCATGTCAACTCAGAGATATTAGCATAAATCTACAGCTGGGGAAGTCTCACTACTGCAGAGTCCAGTTGACCGAACTAACCTAGGAAAATTGCCACAAAGGGCAAAAAGGTGAGAGCCAACAGTTATTGCTTAATGATAACACTACAGATAATTATAATAACAGGCAGAACATGCTAGTCTTAGTGCCTACCATAGCTTAGGCAATATTCTGTGGATATTTATATGCATATTCTCATTAAATTCTCACCATAGCATCAGATGGGTATTATAACCTACTGTGTCATTCAGACTTTTTTCACTGTGGTTAAAACCTGAGAAAAACTGATTTAAAAGAGGAAAGATTTATTTTGGCTCATATTTCAAAGGTTTCATTCCAGGGTTAGCTGGCTCTATTGCTTTCTGGCTTGTGGCAAGGCCGAAACATCATGGAGGAAAGGGTCACTGCATGGTATCTAGGAATCAGAGAGGCAGGAAGGGGGCGAGTCAAGATACTTTTCAAAGAAATGCTCCCCAGTGACCTCCTTCTTCCATCTACGCCTCACTTCTTAAAATTTCTACCATCTCCCAAATTAGTGCCACCAGCTGCGGACCAATCCTTTAACCCATAAGCCCATGGGGAGCATTTCATATTCAAACCATAAGCCTGCTTTTACAGATGAAAAAGCATGGTTTAGAAGGAGGGCCAGACATTGAACACAAATGTCTGTGTGACTTCAAGGCCCGTGCACAGAGGTGTTCACTGTATCTTTTGCCTCCAGGTTCTCATCTAATCTCCTTCTATTCCTTCCAAATTTTTATTTTCTGGTACTTGTTAAAACTTTTCCATAGCCAGTACACATGTCTTTCTCAGGAGTTCTATAGTTTTGAGGCTGTGCTGTTCCACACTTGTCAAAATGTGTTGGTTACGGCTTCTAGTTCATCAAGTTTCTCCTCCAAATTCCTGTGTTCTTGAGGATCCTAAATTAATTTTAGCCTATTGAGTGATACAAGCAGCACCTACACATGCTCCTATAATACTACACACAGTTTCGATAATTAAATACACGGTATGGAAAGTGGACTATCAATGCTGTGAGCACCTTGAGGCAGAGACTGGGAGAAAGGGAAGAACAAAGGAAGGCAACATCCTCACTCAGGCAGAGTGGGAGGTCTGTTCTTTTGGTTCATCCTCTGATGGTGTAGTGTTGCTTCCTGGGTTTATAGCATTTCAGTAGGTTATCCTTTCAATACTCAGAATGGTGTATCAGTTGAGAAGCTTCAAAGTGCTTTTGAAAGAAGATCTTACTCAAAGGGTTTGGCTCATAAAATAAACTCTACAGGCAGGAGCAATTCTGAGTCCGCCACTCAGTGATGGTGCCAAGGACCCATCTCTCTGCTCTGGCTTCCATAGATTCAGCTTTTTCCTAGCTCTGGCTTCCATCATGGAGGCCATGATGGTTGCAGCAGTTGCAGCTTCACATTTACATGCATTGTAGTCCACAAAGAGACCAAAGAACATTTTCCAACACCTTCATCAGTAGCCCTTAGATTTCAACTCTTATGTCTCCTTGACTTAAATTGGATCATATGCCCTATGTGCAACCAATTTCTTTTCATATTAGCCAGAGGAATGCTACACCCTAATTAGTTTATTTCTGAGTTATCTGAAACACTCACTTGATACAGGAATGAGGCTCTCCTGATTGGTTTAGTCTAGCATGTACTCACTTTTAACTGGGTATAATATTATCTTTTTCCTAGAAGACAAGAGCTTTGAAATGGAGGTAGTTAGAAAGGAGTCAGAGGGAATTGACACTGGGAAGATCACCACAAACCAACAGGGCCCATGTATACCATGGGAAATAAATTAACCACAAGGATGTTTTAAAAATTACTAAACTAATACTCTTGGTAACTGAAATGTGAGTCTATCTCTAGGAAGAACACATTAAAACTCTCAAAGTGTCTACCAGTATATTGTTTGTGGTATATGCTTTTTACATTGTTGTTGTTGTTGTTGTTGTTGTTGCTGTGAAGTGTCGTCAAGTCTGTGTTTGACTCACAGCGATCCTATGTATATAATAGGCAAATCTCTATTGTTAGTGCTTCTCTGCTATTCTTGTGGTTTTTTCTCTCTCTTTCTTCTTTCTTCCTTCCCTCCTTCCTTTTTTCTTTCTTTTTAGATTCTTCTTGTTGTTATTGGGTGCCATCGCAGCAGATCTGACTCATAATGATCCTATGTACAACAGAACAAAGCACTACCCAGCACCATGCCATGCACACAATCTTTTTATGTTTGAGCCCGATGTTGTAGTGACTGTGTTTCTTCCCATTTTGAATCATGTCACAGCAGCAAAAGGAGGTTCTAGGGGCTTTACTACATTCCCATTATTAAGGTCTACTCTACTTTGAAGAGGCAACTCTTCCACAGTTGTCTCTTGAATGCCTTCCAGCCTGAGGGGCTCAATTTATGGCACTATATTTAAGACTATTTCTCTGCTATTCATAGGGTTTTCAGTGGCTAATTGTCTTGGGAGTGGGCTGCCAGGCTCTTGACCCTAGTCTATCTTAGTCTGAAAGCTCAGTTGAAATCTGTCCACCATGAGTGGCCCTGCTAATATGTGAAATACCAGTAGCATAGCTTTGAGTATCACAGCAACACACAAGCCCCCACAGCACAACAAGCTGACAGACACATGAGAAAGATTCTGCCTAGTAACTAGAAATACCATTATTATGAACAAAGAAGCATTTTTATACAAACTTCATTTTTGGTTTGAAAGTATTTGCCACTCACTCATCTGACAAATAGTTTTGAGTACTTAATATGTGTATGATATTTTGCTAGGGCAGAGAGGGGGGAGGAAGAGAAGATACAGTGATTGAGTTTAAAAAGATTTAATCTAAAAAGTTGGGTGGTTATGTCTTTAAATATTGGATTTAAGACAAATTGGTACATGTCTTAATGTGAGTACAAAGAGTTCTAAAAGTCTGTAAGTAGATAATTTCCAGCTATGTGCACTAAACAAAAAGGGAGAGGGGGTGGGAGAGGGTAATCTTTCTGAATTTGCACACTAACCAATTAAAAATTGGGCACACTACACTCATTGGGAAATTACATAGCCTGTTATGGCTGAAGGGATCAACTTGATGAGAAATTGTATTTATCCTGCTTTGACAGCAGTATGTAGGAAGGAAATAGATATGAAGTAGTCACAGTGAGAGGGTACATAAGGGTCCAACTAGAAAAACAGAAACTACTGTTCATATTTAATAAGGGCAAATCTGAAGCACAGACTTATTTATATGCGTAATGGAAGAGCTGAATAGCCCAAAATGGACAGTAATGAAACCTTCAGTAAGCATAGAGAGAGGCCACTGTAACCTTTGGGAGAGAGGCATAGAGGGTTGCTATGGAGCAGGTTGCTTAGCTTTCTGTTACTATAGTGAAATACCTGAGATAACTTATGGAGAGAAAAGGTTTATTTTAGCTCACAATTCTGGAGGTTTCAACCCAAATTCAAGCAGTCCCATGGCTTTGGGGACCTGGCAAGGGCAGCATACCCTGGAAGGAGTATGTACTGAGCTAAATTACTTTTATCACAAGCCAGGAAGCAAAAAGAGAGGAAGAAGAGAAGACCATGGTCCTACAATCTCCTTTGAGGATCCGCCCTTAGTGACCTGTGGATTCCTCAAGGCTGCACCTCCTAAAGGTTCTACTACCTCTCATTTTGCCACTATAGGGACCAAACATTTAACATATGGGACTTTGGGGGACATTTGACATCCAACTATAGCTTGGGGTGATAGAGACTGGGGACTTGGCCATTCAGCAGAATCTGGAAACCTGTCTAGGTTTGAGCACTGACCTGGAAAGAGCCAGAGCCACGGAGGACACGGAGCTCCTTCTGGAGATGTGGTCTGAGGCAAGAAGAGGGAGAAACAGCTCACTTCTGTCCTCCCTCTCTGTAGACCCTGTCCAGTGCATCCCTTTGGTGCAACTCTCCCGGAATTCAGCTGACCTGGGGCCTGCTGGGCCATGTACTGGGACGTGGGACAGAGCAGGGATAAGTGGAGAAATCAAGGAACAGATGTTCAGGGAAGAGAGACTCAGAAATGGCATGGCAGGAAAAACCAACACTGGGCATTGAGCCTCTATCAACAGCAGCCTATCTAATAGGTAACAGGGGCCTCTGATGATTCTATAGGAGGGTAAAGGAAGAAATGGGTCATCATGATGGGAGGCTGCAGGTGTGGACTGTGGTGACATAAGTGGACCAGAGAAAAGGCCTCCTTAATGATAGTTTAAGTGAAATGAACTGATGCCCCTCTGACAGTACAGATGTCGCTGTGGGAGGGACTGTAATCATAGCCAGGAGCCTGACAGCTTCTCGAAGAAATGAGATAATAAAACCAATCCAAACATAACAGTTATTCCACACTCCACTCCTATACAGCCTGGTCTACAGCCGGTGTCCAGTACCACCCTGGTGTCCAATCTCGTCAGATCCCGGAAGCTAAGCAGGATCAGGCTAGGCTAGTCCTTGAATGGGAGACCACTTGGGAATACTGGGTACTGCAGACTTGGGAGAAGGACCTGGAGTCCACTCCTGAAACAATCATACATCAAAAACCCCATGAATAGCAGAGAAGCACTTGATAATAGTGTAGGGCATGGCACAATGGTGGGTAGTGTTTCATTCTGTTGTACACAGGGTGGCTATGAATAGGACCCAACTCGATGGCACCTAACAACAAGAACAATATGTACTCCCTACTTCAAAGTCAACTCCTTTTTCATTTCTGTGTCAAAATATAACAGCATATGCTATATACATTCAACTCCATAGGTAAGGAGTCCAGGTTAGGTGGTGCCAGACTTTCTCAATGAATCAAACCAATAACAATATTTCTCATTTAGGACATTATCTCAGGTCTCACAAAGAGTTTTCTAGCATAGTGGCTCAACAAAAGTCCTTACCGCCAGAATATCAAGCACAATCCAAAAGGCCACACTGCAGTGTTTAATTTTGGTCATATTTCATAAAAATGTACACTACACATACAGTGGTGAGAATGAAATAGGGCAAGGGCAGATGACGCACTGCCTATAAGAGAACCCAAGGGAATACAAATGAGTTCACAAATCAGTGGCTGAACCCCAACAACCTAACAGCTGTGTGGCTTCTCCTTCTTCTCCTCACCTAATCACTCAGGCTCCTTCTGCATTTCTTATCACTTTGGTAATTTTGAGCCTCATCCCAAAGATTGTTCTATTTCAATAGATTCTTTCAAATGACTATACTTACTACACTTCAGAGAAGATGAATGCTTTTTCAAAACAATAACACTGTTTTGGGGATGATTGTAATTACCTCCTCACAGGTCAGTTATATAACTGACTATATACCCCAACTGTCCTCTTATGTCAGTAAAACAAAGGAATATAGAAGGAGCTGGTCCAATATATTCTTTGTATGCTATAACTCACTGAAACAAAACCTCTATTTATTCATCTCTTTTAGGAGCATGCATTTATAAGTTGCCTGCTCTGTGGTTTATAAATTATTTTAAGCTCTTACGCTACTGCTCAAAAATATAAATGTGTTGTGTTAATATTGTAGACTAGAACTCGGCTGCTGATAATACAAGGAAAATTTAACTAGCTTATAAATGTTAAAATGTAAAAGCAAAGGAAGTCTTGCTATTCATCTTCTCTGCAATATTCAGACATTCATGAAATTGAAAGTTAATGTACCAGGGACTTTCATTATCTGACCCATTCCATCCTATCTATTAGATTCTCAAAGCACTGGAGACAGAGGACCAATATGTCACCAACACAAGACTGGAAAGGTCACAAAAACGAAGCATCAATAAAGCACTTCTGAATTAAATTTCACAGTGCTCAGAAGAAAATATGTCTCATGGACTAGGAATATTTGTAAAAATGGGACTGATAGCTAGATACAACTTGAAGGAAATAAAAACATATGCCTTGGTTTAAAAAATTATGTTAAAACTATGTTTACATACATGGGAAATGGCATGATTTTAGATGCCTAATAAGAAAAAATAAAACCTGTGCTAGATACACAACAAAGTTTATGCTCACAGAATTTACTAGCAAATGATCCTGACTTGTTAAATTACTCTTCTTTCTTCCCAGAAGCATTGAGTAGAATACTAGGTAGGACTTGTAAAATCAATGTGATTTTTAATACCACTCCCTAAATCACAGTGTGATGTGTAATTTAAACAGTTTATCGTGGACTCTGCCATTTTTAATATCTAAAATATATAATCTTACTTGACTTAATCCACCAAAATTTATTATTTCTTTTAGATTTGGAATTATTCTGAATACTTAATTATGCAACAAGCAAATTTTTGAGATTTGCTGTCAACATCTTAATTATAATCAGGCATCACAAAGTAGGTCTAAAATGAGGCTTTCCTCCAAATTAGCAGTAGGTACAGAAACAGATGTAAAAGGATAAAGAGTAATGCAGCCTAGCTGAATGGTCGATGAGTTGTAAAAAGATGTAGGCTGTCTCAAGAGGGAAGAATTGCCAAAGTCTAATGGGGATGGATTGCCAACCAGTGGTTTCCAGATGTTGTGATTTCAACTTCAAAGGATTTAAAGGACTGGCACTGAATTATTTTATTAAGGAAACTAAGACTAACAATTTGGCTATTTAAAAAAATCACTACTATTTTATTTCTAAAAAGGACATTCTAACTCCAAAAAATTGAGAGAACATTATCTGAGAATAAAATTTGTCAGATAAATTGAGCCTAGTGAGTATCTCACTACAGTATCATTTTTCCTTATATTTAGGGGGAAATTCTTTCACAGACTAGGATTTTAAAGCCTTTGGTTACTATTACATGCTAAGTGTGTACTGAAAAAAAGCTGATTCAAGAGAGTATTCCTAGCCACAGGAACTTAAAATCCAAAGGAGGAAGTGGCATACACTAATGTGACCAGGTAGCAAAGAGTATTAATTATTCAGGAAGTTAAATAGAAAAGTACTTAGAATGGTCAGAGAATAGAGGGATTTAGTCTAGGATGGACTGTGACTTAGAGAGGCGGAGGGAAGGGATAGTTAAGCACGTTAAGATGTGCAATGGATGATGGCTGGAAAGAACAGATGATGAATGGAGTAGGAAATCAGGAGACTAGACAGATCATGGACTAGACAGTTTTATGTTGTGGAATATTGAGGGAATTCATGTACTCTTGTCAGTAAAATCAATTGGAGTTAAATACATATAAAAAGAGAAGGAAATCTTTTTTTTTTTTTTTACAGCTTTATCAATAAAAGGAGACAAATATCAGTTCAGGTAATCATACAAGAACTAAGTATATTAGAGACTCACTCCTGTACTGAATGTCCTTGGTAGAGCACCTGCTGTACACGCTCTGAGGACCTGGGTTGATCCCCGCATGGTAAAAAAAAAAAAAAAAGCAGTATTCAAAAAAATCAGCCATTGAAAATCCTATGAATTTCCCTGAGTCAACGTGATTCAATGGCACCTAATAATAACAACAACATACTATGGCTGGGGTTTAGCTCAGTTGTTAGTGTGCCACACTGTATTTTTTTTCATTTTTATTTTATTTTATTTTTTCTCCCTTTATTGGTAAAGGAGGGTGGGGTACAGAGTAATCCAGTATTGGCTTTTTCCACTGTGCAACTATTACATCACTTTTGGTCATACTTTTACCAACTTACAAGGTTTATGGAGCCTTATGGCTAATATGTAGTAAAACTCAAATACATATTTGGTTTATATTCCCCTATTTTTCCAATGTACTCATGAAGTTGTGTTGTTTACTTTGGGGTTATCCTCTTTCTCTTTGTCCCTCTACATTGGTTCTCTTCCCCATCCTACCTTGGGCAACCTTCGCTTCCCTCTGCTAGTTCCCTCCCTCCTTCTTTCTACTCTTCAGATTATTCCTTTTTCACTATGTTGAATTGCTGCACGGCATGTTCTGAGGATCACGGGTCTAGTCCCAGCCCTGGAAAAAACAGGGAAAGATGTGGCAATCCATTCCTGAAGAAATCCCAAAGAAATCAGCCATTGAAAACCCTATGAGGGTCACTATGAGTTGGACCTGATTCAACGTCACCTAACAACAAACCTGTCCTTAATGTCCTAAAAAAAAAAAAAAAAAAAGGAAAACATTAAAATAAAATAAAATGAAATAAGCATTTAGGAAAAGGAGACAAATGCTATAGTAAAATTAAATTGACTCTACTATCAAAAGTATTTTTATAAGTCCCATAGGGATTTATTAGCAATCATACCTTTTGCTCCATCTATTATTTTTCTTTTCTTCTTTTATAAGTGAATTATGTTCTCTTTTCTTGCTTTTTCTACTATTTCACACAATCCATCTTAAAACATTTTATAGTATTAGGATTTGACAGTGGAGATTTCACTAAAATATGACACAGTCTTCAAAAACCCAGAATAAAACTTGTTGGGAAAAGGTGATACAAAATTATTTCTTCTAGATCTTAATTAAAAAGAGAATAATTTCATAGTTTTTGGGAAATAAAGGAAGAAGCGTAAGATACTTTTCTTTCTACCAAAGAGAGAGAGAGAGAGAGAGAGAGAGAGAGAGAGAGTGAGTTTTGCCCAACAGCCCAATGTCACCGGGCTATATGATTCCTCAAACATCTTGGTCCATTAAATTAAAAAAAATAAAAAGCTGGAAAACCCAGAGCGCACATTCAGTTACTACTGTCCTGAATGATCACTGTACTCAGTTAGCTGTTTACAAACACTGTGAAACATTGGCTAGTTTCCTCCTCTCCAGCCTTGAGAATGAAGATCTTGTAGAATATTTTAAAAATAATTCTTTCTCTGTTTTTCAGAACACAGGGCAGCCTCATCTCCCAAGCCTGCAGGTCTGTTTTAAATTCAAATGGAATCTGAGGATCTTGACAGAAAGGACCCTCGAGAGGACTTGTCCAATTGACAACAGAGAATCCAATAAGTCTTTTCATCTTAAGCCGTAAGATGTTATGTTGGGAGAAGAGGAAAGTGGGAACAGAGGGAATGCTAATAACCTGAACACGTTTGGGGTGGAAAAGTCTTTTTTCTGCTCCTCACTCTTCGTTTATGCTCAAATTTACCACTGAAAGTTTAAAATGAATCAGTGCGGTAGCTGCAGAAACGGGCAGAGACATTTGAGTGTAACAATTGGAACTAATTTTTCATTGGCTTTGGAGAATTGATATATTTATTTCATTATAAATCCTGTTTTGTTTTAGTTTTAAGATCACAACAGTTTGCATTTCCTTTAAACTTCTTTTGTGACTTAAAATTGTTTATTTGAAGACTAGGTATTTCAGTCTGACCTAGATTTTTTAACATCATCTTCACAGTAGATCAAGAGGAAATTTCTTACATTTCTACAGAAGTTTCTATTCCTTTTACATGTGCCAGAGGGTAAAGCTTTTGTGTCTATAAGATGTATGTAGCGTCATACTTCAATAATTCTCTGCTATGTAGACTGTATATTCCTTTGAGCAAAGTGCATTGTAAGGGTTAGAAGAAGTAACAATAGCAGGGAATAAAACCTACCTAGGAAGAGTCTCTTTAACATGTTTTCTGTTACTATTCTAGGTGACTGCTATTATGGTTTAATTGGTTCTTCCTGACAAAATTCATTACAGAAAATCCTGGCTTAGTGAAGAAATAATAAACACAGCTCATTTGTAACCTATTAGTTAGCTTTCTTGTAAGAAACTAGAATAATTTTCTCTTCTTTGTTTTTTTTTGTTGTTTTTTTGTTTCTTGTTTTTTTTTTTTGTTGTTGTTGTTGCAATACTGGGGGTTGAATCCAGGGCCTGGCGCTTGCAGGCTTTGCAAGTGCTGGACCATGGAGCTGCGTCCCCAGCGGGTATTTTTTTACGTTTTGAGACAGGGTCTCACTAAATTACGCAGACTGCAGACTGCCTCTGGTCTCAAACTTGCCATCCTCCTGGCTCCGCCTCCCAAGTCCATGGGATTACAGTCCTGCGCCACAGCGCCCAGCTTCCTTTCTTTTTCTATATCCAGAGGGCTTAAGTGAAATGCTACAAGGGGTAAAAGAAAGCAAATGAAAGCAGGTGTCTTTCATCTTCTACTTCATGAGATAGATGTGTAAATGGAGGGAATTACCGGGAAAGAATAGGCCAGAAAACCAGCCTAAAACCCTTTGTATCCCACCCTCCATCTTCATTACTACTGTTGGAAATTCAGATCCTCCTGTCTTCTAACACTAATGTCACATGGAAACCACCAGATCTCTTTGACCTCACTCACTGTTGCAACCAATCTGCTCTCCACCCAGCTCCAGGGTGCGCCACCTCAATGCCAAATTCATTACATTTCCTTCATGCCTAGGGCTCTTCAGTGGTGTCTCATTACCTTTGACATAATGAACACAGGTGGAATAGAGCATCCAAGGTCCTCCGTTATCTGGCATCTACTTAGATCACCATCCTTATGAGTTTTCAACCCTGTCTTCCTGGCACAGCCCACCATCAACCAATATTCCTGCTGCCCAGCTGGAACTGTCTGCTGTTCCTTAGAATGAAAACTTCCCAGGAAATCTCGCACCTCTGAGCATTCATTCACATGGGTGCCATTGCCTGAAATGTTCCCCATCTCCCACAGAAGAACATAAAAATCAAAAGGCTCTTGGTGGACCACGAGGACATGTGCCTTGTTGATTTATAATGCGCATATACATTACATAAACTTATATGTCCATATATATATACATATATATTCATTTGTAAGTATGTGTGCACATTTACACTTGGCTGCCAAATTGTCATCTACTAGATATTTGCCAAAATAAGCAAAAGTTTCCACTGTGGTATCTGATCCTGTCAGATCTTGGAAGCTAAGCAGGCTCAGGCCTGGTTAGTCCTTGGATGGGAGACCACCTGGGATCACTAGGTGCTATAGGCATGGGAGAAGGACTCAGCAACCCACTTTCAAAAAACAATCAGCCATTGAAAACACTGAATACCAGAGAAGCACTAACAATACTGTTTCACCTATTGTAGGTAGGATTGCTATGAGTCATATACGAACGCGATGGCACCTAACAACAACAAGAAGAAACAAAAATTTTGGAAAGGAAAATTATGACAGAATTTGCCTCTCTCCTTTATAGCTCTTATTGTGAGATCAGGTATAGGAGCTGGGACTATGCTACACATCGAGTCCATTATTTGTGAACTGGAAGAAGACCACTGGTCTATATCAGTTGTAGAACAACACTCCGTCCAGAAGGCAGACTCTTACAGCCACTAAGGGTCCACTCCCCTTCTCAGACACAGTCACTAGGTTGCATGCAGAAAACTCTCAGAGACTTGGGCCCAATCAATCTACCACATTCACCCCCTTAGGTTTGAGTTTTATATGTACCATTTATTTGCATTCTGACAGCAATTAACCCCATTAGTGACCTGCTTCATATATAAAGCAATCTTCCATTTTGGCCTGAACTCACCTCCCTAAAGTCACAAGGAAAGTCAGTTCCCTTATAATAACATTCTAGGATCAGATGAATAAATTTGAGTTCATCATATTCATAGTCCTGATGGGTTTTAGACTTAGCTCACACTGCCTTCAATATTTATACTGAAAAGCTAGAGCCCCATAGTTTAATCTATGCTTCTGTGGCATGCCTGGCTGTCCCTGTTCCCTGGGGCATTCTGATTATGGTTTCTTTTCTTTTCTTTCCCTTCCTTCCTTCCTTCCTTCCTTCCTTCCTTCCTTCCTTCCTTCCTTCCTTCCTCCCCTTCTCTTGGCTTCATCTTCACCAAAGGTTCAGTGGCCAAAACTTTTTTTTTTAAACAAGGATAAGGCTATGGGTCGCACTGGATTATCAGTCTTCCTGATGATTCAGAGTTGTGTGTGTTTGTTTTTTTGGTACTCGGGATTGAAACCAGGGCCTCGCACCTGCATGCTTTGCAACCGCTGTACCACTGAGCCACACCCCAGCCCACATTTTTACTTTCTGAGACAGGGTCTCACTAAATTATGCAGACTGCCTCTGGTCTCAAACTTGCGATCCTCCTGCCTCTGCCTCCGGAGTCACTGGGATTACAGGCGTGTGCCATTGCATCCAGAGATAGATTTATTTATTTATTTATTTATTTATTTATTTATTTATTTATTTATTGCATTTTAGGAAAAGAGACTGCATGGTCTATTTCCAGGACTGATGAAATTTAATTATGTTCAACTCAAGAACTGTGTATTAAGTAGCAACCATGAGCTCAACACTCCTATAACTATATTCAAACAATAATTAAAATCCATTATTTCATAAACTTAATAAAGATTGGGTCACAGACTATACTATCAGTACTGATCAGAATGTAGGAAATATGCAATTTCAATAGTTTTAAAACATTCTGTAATCCAGAAATGGGAGAAAGACCTGGCAACCCATTCCCAAAAATCAATCTGCCATTGCAAATCCTACAAGCAGCAGAGAAGCACTGACGAAGTGTTTTGCCTGTTGTACGTAGGGTCGCTGTGGGTCAGATACTGACTTGAGGGCACCTAACAACAACAACAACATAATCCAGAAAGCATCTTCTTCAAATGACGTTCATGAGAACTCTCAGCATATCAAAGCCAAGCTGCGCTTGTCAGAGTAGTTTTTCTGGTGACAAAACCTTTCCCATGTACCTTCACTACATTTCTAAACGTATTCACAGAACACAGAGCTTTAAGTTTTTGGCCCAGGCATATTATTTACTTTGCAGAAAGGCAACTGAAGAGACAAATCCATGGGTACAGGTAGGTGTGAAGACCAAGACTGTTTCACTTGTGGTCTAATACAAGTCCTACTATGTTCCTGTACTTTTCTCTTATTGAAACTCAACAATACTTTTTTGCCCATTCCTTTTAGTGGCATTCTTGCTTACTGAATTTATCATTGTACTAGCCTTCCCTCACTCTTTTCCTTCTTTCCTTCCTTCCTTCCTTTCTTCCTTCTTTTTTTCCTTCCTTCCTTATAAATGTGAAAGGCATAATATTTGAACACCACCTTGTATTTGTTTAATTTCCCAAATCCTTAAGTTGGCAGAAGCCTGAGCTCTGGCTCATGAGTTATGCTTCTACTCCATCAGACAAATCAATCTCTATTTTCACTCTGAGTTAATCTGTCATAAATGCATTCCGAATGCATTTACTTGTTCTAATTCCTTTAACTCATCTCATTTTCCTACATTCTTTTCCCTGATCAAGGAAGATGATCTGATTAGGGTTTCTGCTGAAAGCAGCCCTGTGGTATCTTGAAATTTCTTTGATACCCCTGTGAGCAAAGATGACTGGCATTAATAATAGCCCCCATTCAACTTCTCTTTGGATTGTGAGCTACCAAGGCTTCTGCAAACTGCACTGTTGCCTGTTTTCAGATCTGCCAAGAAACAGTGACATGCCAGCATATTGAACAGCGTCCTGATGGATGAGGATACATATAGCAGATGATAGAACTATAATCATATAACAGTGATGGGCTTGGATTATCTGTTGCAGGGCAAAAGCACACTCTTTCCCCATAGCCTTAGTTATAAATGTAATATGACACAAATAAATGATGAGAAAAGAAAGAACTTGGGTCACTTTAATTTAAGAGTTGTCAACTTTTGTATACTGAAATTTCATTTAAGAGATAAAGACATTAGAAACTGGATCAAGAATATTAAAATTAATTCTCACTTCATCTTCTTGGTGCTTTGTTATTGAAGCCCATGACCTTCTTCAGAGTAAGGCACATACATGTGAAGAAGCTGCAGAACCATTAGGAGAATATTCTGTTGCATTAGAAGCCCCAAGATTGATGCTGCCCTTTAAAAAGAGAGCCTGCGGGGCTGGGCCAGACATTAGTTACACATCTTTTCCTCCTGGTTTTGCATTATCCCAAATGATCATCTGGTAATGCTAGCCATTGAAGATTACTTCACCACACTCTAGGAGGAGGGTCAAATGAGGGGAAGGTGGAAAGAGGGAAAAGAGACTAAAATTACTTTAATTTCCTAATCCAATGCATTGTGACTGCTAAACTCGACAGGAACCTATTCGTTGGAGACAAGAAACACAGTGCTGCCCACCATGGGGAAACCTGTATTTATAATATGCATATTAGCAATGGCAATATCACAAATATCAATGCACATATTTAAAAGAGACTCATGGCATGTTTTGCTCAAGTTCTATGTTCCCCGAACAAAAATGTTGCCATGGAAACCTCTACTATAAGGCAGGTGTAGTTCTGCAAAGGACTATGGGCTATGAAATCAGGTTCCCATGGCAACATTTTTGTTCAAAGCTTGAAGAATCTTAAATACATGTGCCAATCCATATTATTACCCAGCAGGACACACAGGTGGGATTAATAAAGTTCAATATTTGCTCAACTAAAAGTTATAATCATGGTAAAAATAAATGAATTAAAACCAGTTCCTATGGATAGCTTATATAAACAGAATTTGGAGTTGTAACACCACTCCACACGAATAAGTAGATATATGTAAAGTATGAATAGATTACTTTCTGCCATGAAATTCTAGAGAAGTCTTCATGAAAATTATGAGATGTTTAAACTTTGAAATACATCTTCAACTCATAATTCACTGATGAGATTAAATCACTCAGATTTACCAAAGGAAATTAAGTGCACACTACCCACCTGAAATAGAACCAATTATTATGGTGACCAAAGAGCTAAAGGAAAAAATGTCAGGTTGATTCATCTATGTTATGTGAGCTCATGCTAATAAAATGTGCCAGTTGGGATATTTATGATAATTACCATTTCTGTAGCCTCAAGACATCCATATAAACATGCCAAGAACCAAATTAAGAAAAGCTTTTCTCTTTATCTTTTACAAATAATCCAGAAAATAACAATCATTTATTACAATAATATATTTCACAAAGTGTATTAAGAAGATACACTACAAAAAGCAAAGATGTTATCATATGGAATTGCTTATGTTTTTAAAAAGAGAACTTCATTATTCATTAACATTTCCCTTCCTCTAGTCCCTAAAACTTCAAAATAAAATTCATTAACATAGAATGCATCCTCTATGAGGTCAGCGACTATCTCTTTTTGCAGGGTCTGGAATACACCAGAAAATTCAATAAATATGAATGGATGGATGAATGAATGAATGAAACATTACCAATTGGGGTAACAAAAAAATCTTAGGTTGCTAATAGTGTCTTTCACAAAATTATATAAGTGAAATTAGGATGATTCAAAAGAAATATTCTCATTATATTTTAAATTCAGATATGTATCTCATCCTTTTTGATTGTTTTGTAATTAGCATCGATTCCCAAGCTGTAGCAATTTTTCCTCTTCTTTTTTTCCCCAGACATTTAATCAAGTGGTTAAGGATCTACCATTAAACATTAAATGCACCAGGAGAGTTGAGCACATATAGCAACTCTAGGGACCTAATTTTATAAAGTATCCATTTTTAAAAATGCAATTAGACAAGTCCTAATTTACCAGTTTGTGAGGTATTTTTCCTATTTTTCTTAGAGTGTCATGCCTGTAAATCTTTGTGCATTGAACTCTAATTTTATCTTTAAAATATTTAAACCAAATGTCATAGAATTTTTCATAGTTGCCTATAGATGCTGAAAATTTTAAGTCTTGGAATGTGACCACAGTTATCAAACTCATTTCTGAATTTTCATGCATTAGAATTAGGTTCTTGAGATATATCAGTTCATCAAAACATTCCAAAGCAATATGTCTGCTGCAGTGTAAATACACTGAATTTAAAAGCTGGAAGATAATTCCAAAGTTCTAAGGATGTCGAGTGTCTATGTGTTGAAGATGGCTCTGTCTGCTGAGGAAATCCACCCCTTCTGATGATGGGTAACATTCCTGCCCAGGCTTCCCTCTTCTGCTAGAAGACCTGGGCTAAGTTGAGTCCTCCTTGAACCTGAACTCTCTTTCTCCCTCTCTCTTACAAATGCCAATAATAACAACACTCTCAGTCAAGATGGACTTTGTAAGCATTGCAACAAATAGGATGCAATGTGTTAAAGTGCACCGCGGAATTACATTATTTACTTCTAAATATATAACTGTAAGCTACTGCTGCTCTTATTGTTTTATTCAAAGTCCCCTAAAATTAAATAAGCTAAGAAATAACCATAGTGCTCATAGTTCAACAAAAGAGATAGGTGACATGGCATTTAGCAGTCAGTCTACATTTGTTTCTCTATAGAATCAAGTTAAATTTTTTCTAATGCCTACTTATCTGCTAAAAGGTAGATATCCAGCCATGAGGCTGCAAGTCATATTACTGGAATTTAAACCCTAAAGAGTTGTGATTACACTTTGAAGTTCTGTTCTTTATTTTGTCTAAGCCACTAGAGTTAAACCACAAAAGTACCAAACAATTCCCATGATTCTTTGCTTTGCTTTTTTTTTTTTTTTTTTTTTTTTTTTTTTTTTTTTTTTTTTTTTTTTTTTTTTTTTTGTGCTGGGGATTGAACCCACGACCACATGAACTTAGGCACCCATGTTTTTTAATTCTTAATTTTAGGAATTTCTTGAGTCTTGGAAAGATTTGAGTTGGAAACAGAATGATACCCTTGAAGAAATAGAAAGTTTAAAAGATTTCCAAAGTTTATTATGGGTAAATGCTTTCAATATTTTTTAGAAATCCTCCAAAGAAATATGTACTTGTTTTAAAAAAATCCGGCAACTTTATTATTTCCATCAAATAGAGGTAAAAATAGAAAAAATATAAATAAATCAAGCACACAAGGACATCTGAAAACTGTTATTTAAAAAATATTCTAAATGAGGCCACATTCATGGTTTTTCATTCATTTCCCCACATAAAGTACATTTGCTGCAATGTTTTTTAAACCTTGGAGCAAGAAAGATGGGATGCATGATTGCTGGTTTTGCAAATCCTAGAAAAAATTATAACTCTACCTCCTTGCAATGACTTTATAACTAAAACATCATAAAATTACCCAAATATTTCCCAGAAAAAAATTATGAGCCCTGGATGTATGACTTTATATTCTTAATTTATAGTAAGAATGGAAGTAAATAAGCAAATAGGAGTTTTCCACACATGGCATTTTTTGATGAATGTTGTATTTTAAGGTGCCATGTTAAGTTAATCAACTTACCACTGTTAAAAGGAATACTACTCAACACAATGATGATGATTCAAATAGTCTGTCCTATTCAAAACTGTCAGACTCAAGTTGGCAAGAGGAAAAAACCCTATAAATATTTTAAAAATCCATAAGTAATCCATAAGTAACTAGTTTTTATGTAACATCACCTGTCGCATGAAATTTAACATTGTTAGTACCAACTGGGTTGATTACACAAATTGGTATACAGTTAACATATGTGTTTGGTTTTGTCTAATTGCATAAGAGCTTTGTATATAGGAGTCCTGACTCAGTAGCAGGTTTGCAGATGTCTAAGTAGATGAAAGTGCCAATCAATAATATTGGAAAATATGTTTTGGAGCTAAAATTGGAGACTCTCTGTTTTTTTTTTTTTTTCTAATGTTCAAAGGCACGCTTCTATTAATTCCTTATGAAAAACAGTTAGACTTTGTGTTGGGTCCCAGGAAGACAAAGATGGAAAACATCTGCACAGACTTCCTCTGGAAGACTATGCAGTCTGGGGATGCAGGAGAGAGCAGTGTATAAAATATCACTCATATGAAGAAAAAATTGGACTTACCACAAGGAAAGATCTAAAATCTACTCTTTTGCTTTTGTAGCAAACAAATGAACAAAAGAGAATACCTTTTTTTGGGGGGGGGGGGAGGTATTAACAAGTACACTGCAGGGCAACTTTCCCAACCATCTTCTGTTTTACTAGAGAAGTAAAGTGAAAATTGCAATCTGTCTGCTGTAGAACACACCAGAGCATGATCTCAAACTGATTACAGACTTGTAAAATTGTATCAGCATCGATTTATAAGGCAGAACCCCTCAGCATGTCAGTGTGGAGCTGTTGCTTAAATGCAGCTCCCGTATTTGATTCTAGGGCAATCCCATGAGAGCTTTGGCAGGTCACCTTTATGACAATTAGGTTGCTGCTTAGAGCCTTCAGAGATCTCATGCTGAAGTGATGGGTGGGGATATTTGTAGGACACTGGGATCTTCACTAAGCTAACCTACTGTTAAGGATATAAAAAACATCTAATGGCTACCTGCATTGGAAAATTGTATTTCTAATTTTACAAAGATACCTCAAACCCCAAATAATTTTTTATCACACCCATGGAAGAAGTCCTTGTGCTCATTTTTGCATTGCAAATAAATTTGTAAGAATTCGACATTTTTAAAACAAAATAAAACAAGCTTTCTAGCCTAGAAGGATGTGATTAAGTTGAAACATTTTGCATCTGATGCTTAGGAGACACTTGGCTTCATTCATTCACTCATTGATAAAATGCATTATTTATTGAGCTCCTATTGTTTGCCAGCCACTGTCGTTAGTCACACAACATGGAAAACACATTCGCAGATAACTATATGGAAACTTAACACATTTGATGTAGGGAACGTTCTAAAGACCTAGATGACGTACTTGTCTTTATTTTCGGAACTGTTTTGCGGTTTTCTAAGAAAGTCAGTTAAAAGTTGCAAGGGCTTTATCAGATTTTAGTTTGACAAAAGTAAGGATTGAAACAGCCATGAAGCAATGGTCTTGTGAAGCTTCACAATTTCGGCAGAGATACTCAGGAAACGTTTCTTTCCTTTGACCTTTACTCCCAGCTAAGCGATAAAAATGCCCTGCACAGCCTTCAGCCCAGGCCTCTCCGACGGCACACAAATATCATTCAAGAGCAAACACGCTGTCACCCAACTTGATTACAGGGAAATTGGTTTTGTACAATAGAAGCCTTTTTGTTCCAAATACTGTGGACTCCTACAGTGTAACTTGCTTTACAGAGTTAATAGACTAGGGATGGATTTTGAATTTCACACACATCCACAAAAGCCTCATTACCATTTGCATTTGTGCATGGCTAACAAAAATTAGCAGGAGCTACCTCAAATCATTAAAGGAGAAAAATGAAATCGAACAGAGGGGAGGAAAGGTGGTTATTTAAAGCTTATTTAGTGTGGATTAAGGTTAATTATAATAGGATATTCCATTTTATAAAGAATGATTGTACTGTCTTTTCTCAGATGTTCAGGAAAGTAGATAAGATCATTGTTTAATTTTAAAGTTTTTTTAAAAACATTTGGATATTGGGATGATAGTTTGTCAAATTCGCACCTCTAAAAAATAGGTCTGTGCTTGAAATGTTGATTCTAATTTGAACTGAAACAGAAATACTTTTCAGACATGAGAATAAGAAATAATGAATGAAAAGGAAGGGATTCAGAAAACCTCTGGGTACTTAATTTCTCCAGCTAAAAGTATAAAAGAAATGCTTATTTTCTGTGAGTAGGTCCTGAGGCCACCTTAAACCCCCCTATCCTACATCCCACCCATGCTGGAAAAGTTGCTATCTTGCCTCTCTTCACCCCTCCCCACACTAACTCCATGTTCTGATGACTCAATCTTCTTGACTCCCCTTTCTTTTTGTGTCAGGATGTGCAACAAGAGGGAAGGAGAGGAAGTACCCACCATGGGAATTCCTACGGGAATTAAGGGCAAGGATCGACAAGGAGCCATTGTCCCACCTCCTCTTAGCTGCCTCTGGGTCATGGGCCCCAGCCTTGCTTGGGCTCAGTGGATCCAGGTCTGGGAACCCTCCTCCAAGGGCCAGAGCTGAAGCATTTGGAACTATGTTCTAGTTCCCCCAGTGGGAAGAGCTAGGCTAGTGTTTGTGACAGTAAGTTTGTCTCTTTTTTATTGTTAGGAGTCTCCTCCACAGAGCAGTCAGTGCCCTTTGTTAAAATGCACTGGAGCCTGGTGTGTTGGCACATGCCTGTAATCCCAGAGACTCAGAAGGCAGGCGCAAGATTGTTGGTTCAAGGACAGAGGCCACCTATGAACTTAACAAGAGCCTGTCTCAGTTTAAGAAAATAAAAAAGGGGCTGGGGGCTGCAGGTCAGTGGCACAGAATACACGCATAAGGCCCCAGATTCAGCCCTCCAGTACCACAAAGAAAAATAAAAACAAAATGCACTTGGAATTTGTAAACTCTTTCACTCTTGCTGAATTCCTAGTTTTGTCTGTATCACTTCTTTTGAATGGCAAGACAAGAACGTACGGAGGAGCCTGCTAAAAATAGGTGAATCTGGCCTGGGAAGATTCCTGAAGACATCAAACTGGCCATGGTGGATGGAAGAGTTGAAGAGGAAACCATAACTCGCTGGTGTCCCTAAAGTGTGATTCTGGATCATAACCAAGTTCCTAACTTCAACAGTCATGGGACACCTTGCTGGCTTCCTCCAGGCCTGCGACAGGTCCAGCCCAGGGGTGATCTCTCTTGGATGCTGAATGGGAGAACACATGTTTAGCACTATACTCAGCCACTCTTTTATTCTCCCAGCTCTCAGAAGGGATGCTGGATGGTCAGAAGGAAGATACTTGTGAGTATTTGCCAGATTCAGTGCACTGGCACGTGGGCTAATTGGTTCTCACAAGTTTCCATAAGAAATATGCACATAAGATTTCTACTCCAGAACACCAAGTTGCTTTTATCATTGAAAGAATAATAGATACAATAACTTCACATCTTTAAAATACACAATTTGTTAGGTTTCGACTTACGTATCATCCTATGAAAGTATTACTGTACTCTAGACAGCCAGCACATGCATCATCCCTCAAAGTTTTCTCATGCCCCTTTGCCCAGTGCAGTGAGATTTTGAGCATTATTTTAATGGAAGAAACCATTGGCCATTGGAGAATATTCATTTTCCTATGCTCCGCAGTGCCTTGTGTATAGTATATATGTTCATGGGACAAATAATGGTCCCATATAGTGTGAAGCTACACATATAGTAACAATAGAAAATAGTTCATTTCGGGCTCAAGCAAACTATTTTGTAGATCTGACAATTATATAATGAAGGATATTAGCTACATCTGATCACAGGAAATATTAATTGATGCTTCTTCCAGTTGCCAACCACTCATTCTCCAAAAAACCCTGCAGTATATGTGACATTAACTTCCATCAAAGCTCCCCAAGGAAGACCTCAAGTTTTTAATTGTCCAAGGTTCAAGATGGGTTCAGCTTAGTCCATCCACAGGGGTGTGTGTGTGTGTGTGTGTGTGTGTGTGTGTGTGTGTGTGTGCATTCACATGCACAGGCACATGCCCTCAAAATATACCTTCGTGTATTATGCTTTAGAACAAGTTATTTTTTCCAAGAACTAAGCTACATTATAAACTAAATAAGTTTGGGGGATAACATGTTTTCACCACATGGAGCCAACCTTTCTGGCACATTCTAGTTGCAGGCTTAGAAAGTCTATTATTAGAACTCCAACTAACTGTTCTGATTATTATGTAAAGGAGTCAACTGCATGGGGTTGGAAGGACACAGACAGGATCCTAACAATTAGCTCCCATCATTCTTGCTGTGTGAAAATTGAATGATGATGCTCCCACCAGGGGCACCGGGTCCTGTGAACTGAGAGCCTGGATCCTGTGAACAGAGAGCCTGGATGTGGCAAAGCATGCCGTTCCTGGACACCACATAAAAGCCAAGCTCCCTTGGAGAGTATAATAATTTGACCAAGCCCTCCACCAACAACTCTTTTCTGAATAGTATTATTATTATAATAATTATGTTTTGCAAACCATAGAACTTGGATTTAATAGAAAGAAGCTTCTGTTTTTCCTACTGCTAGAGTGATTTTTTTCCCCTGTGTAACAGATAATATGACTTTAGTTGACAAAAAAGACTGTTAAGAAAAAGACACTGTGGTGCGTGTCAGAGGTCACTAATTTTGTGAAGAAACTTTCCTTGTCACTTGGCAACTGGAAGAAACATCAATCAGTACTTCCTGTGATCATATGTAGCTAATATCCTTAATTATATAATTGTCAGATCTACAAAATGGTTTGCTTGAGACTGAAATGAACTATCTTCTATTGTTACTGTATGTGTAGCCTCACACTATATCAGATCATTACTTGTCCCATAAAAAATATTATATATATATATATATATATACATATATATTATATATATATTGCACAAGGCACCAGGGAGCATATAAAGATGAATATGATATATGATGTAACATGGCTCTCTCGGGGAGTTCATATCATGGCAGAAATATATATGGCACTCAAGAGAACATTTAACTGGGATGGTGAGGAAGGGAGAGAGGGCTCGCAGGAAGTCACAGGCTTTCAGACTCAGGGAAATTTGGGGTAAACTAGGCAAGATTTCCTTTATAATTACTCACATTTTATAAACTTCTCAGACACCTCAGATATAACCTTTATACATTTAAGTTGTCTCTTCCCTGAACTAGACTAGAGGACTTTTGAGGCAACGGACAAACCTTTCTTTTGCACCTTCGTATTAGCTTACAGTAAGCACTCCTATTGTTAGTGAATGAATGAACAGAGGAGAAAGTCTATCATTTTTAATGCACGAGATTGATGCAGGTATAGTTGTAGAAGATTGTCTTCTATGGATGGTTAACAGTACCTCGGCTGCACTCTTCTGATAGGTGACTTTAATTGCTACCTTTAAAATATACTCCATATAGGAACAAAAAATTTATCTTCTGTTTACAAAACAAATATAACATCATTGTATCATTTTGCAAACATAGAGAAAACTATAAAAATTGTCTTTTGTAACATTCTGACCAAAATAACAACAACTAAGATTTTTGCCTATTTTGTTGCCTTTTACCTGTGACAATATTATATAAGTACTCTGTATAAACTTAATATTTTATATTCAACACATATTCTATGCAAATTTAATATTAATACCACTTTCAAAAATTAAATTTTGTTCTGTATATTTGAGGTTTACAGGTAGTGAAACATGGTGAAGCAAATTAACATATCCATCATCTCACATCATTTATTTGTATGTGTGTATGTGACAAGAGCAGCTAAAATCTACTTATTTAACAAAAATCCCTAATGCATTACAATCTGATTAATCATAGTCCTCACATGGTATGTTAGATCTCTAGACTTGTTCTTCCTACAAATCTGGTACTTTGTGTTCTTTGACCTATATTTCCCCATTTCCAACCCCGTCCCCCATGAAGGTAACCACTGATTAATTCTCTATATCAGTAGCTTCGACTTCTTTAAAAAAATCACATTTATGTGAAATCATATATTTCTCTTTCTGTTTCTGGCTTATTTCACACATGCACAGATACATATAAGTGAGTACATATTTATAGAGAGAAGTTTAATCAATACTTTTATGCAATTATTTGTTCTTCTTTCTAGTACCTTTTTATTAGTATAGTTGTATAAAAAAAAGAGGGCACATTCAGCTTAGATTCCATTGGGAGCTTGTTTACTTACAATCTACCATCAAAGTATACTATTTTTGTTTTTTATTATCTATTTCAGAATGGGATGAAAGCCAGATTAAGTGCTTTGCCACAGGTTCTGTTTTGGGGGCTAAATCACGTGGTACTGTCTCAGGATATTCATGCCACCACCACCCCCGACTCCTGGGAGGGGACCCATCCCACCATGTTGGCAATACTACCATAACACCATCTAGTATTTCAGTAACTACCAAAGACCAAGCCTTGATCTCTAGTAGACATAGAACCCTAAGAAGATAAAAGATGATAGCTTAGGAACGTTCCAAAGTGCACTGTTGAAAAATGGAGTTATTAAACAAAATATTCTCCACCCCTGCTGTCCACACTATTAAGCCCTTTCTAGAATAGTTTTCCCCCGGTGTCTGCCTCAGCCCCCACTCACATTGCAAAGCCCCTTCTGATGGCTCTCACTACTTAGGGCAGAGTTAAACTTACCTCCTTGGTGTCCTCAACTATGGATTCCTGTACAGACCTTGGGGTCAGTGCTGAGTCACATAGGGGAGAGTGGTCCCACAAGATTATAATGAAGTTGGAAAATCCCTATTGTTTAGTGATGTCTCTGCCCTTGAAATGTCCTAGCACGATATATTCCTCATGTTCTATGGTGATGCTGATGTGAAGAAACCTACTGCTCTGCAAGATGTATAAAAGTGTAGCATGTACCATTACCTGCAGTACATAATACTTATCATGATGACAAGTGACTATGGTACTGGCGTAAGTTTTTACTACACTATTGTCATTTTAGAGTGTACTCCTTCTTATTTTATTTTATTTTTTTTATAAAAACATGGTTACTGTAAAATAGCCTGCTGCATTATGCTGAGAGCAACCTCATCTGTCTTGGGTTTACCAAGTCTCTTGATCACATCAAGAGGCCACATGGAGACTTGAGCCAGGAGTTCAAGGCCAGCCTGGGTAAACATGGCAGGATCTACCTAAATAAATAAACAAGCCATATCCAGTAGCTGACAGTTACCATCTAGGTGTATGTAGGTATACTCTATGATATTTCTACACAGATAAAATCACCTAACATACCTCTCCCAGAATTTGCCTTTAAATGATAAACAACTGTATTTGTTTTTACTTCATGCCATGGACACCTAGTTATACCTATTTGAATTAATGCCTTTCTCTCTTGAACAATACAGCTCAAAAGGATTATATCATCACATTCATTTTCACATTCCCATTGTCCAGCATAGCACTCGGCACACAGTAGGCACAATTCATGTTTGTTGAGTGAACAGGTGACTAAGTGAGGTCCTGAAGCATGGATGAGAGCTGGGGAGACATCAGTAGACAGAAGCAGCCCCCTGGCATGAGCAGGTTCACTGAGCTCTAAGAACGGTCTAAGTTGCGACCCTGGGCCTGAGGTCTGGCTCACGGTGCAGTCTGGACACTCCACAATAATCTCTTTGGTGTTCTTGTAAATTAGTAGCACGCACTAGAGCTGGTCTGCTGGATGGGTACCCAGCCCCTGAAGGCCCTTTCAGTTCAAAATCTGGCACATGTGAAGGAGCCCCCACTGATATATAGAAAAATATTACCATAAGAAGACAAGTAAATGGAAGAGAAGTCTTTGATGGGGAGGTGGGACGGGGGGAGGAAGTGCACAAGAGGGCAAGGGGGAACCTATAGGAATAATGTACAACAAAATGCATATATGGAAATGTTACAATGCAAAGCACGTCAGAATGAATCACATTAAGGTGTACATTAAAAATTTCCAATTAAAAAAAAATAAAAGGAGCCCCTGCTCAGGGGCTGGCCTGACTCCAACAGGGAATCCCTCACCCAGAACTTTCTTTCTTTCTTTCTTTCTTTCTTTCTTTCTTTCTTTCTTTCTTTCTTTCTTGCAGTGCTGGGGATTAATTCCAGGGCCTTGAGCATGTCAGCCAAGCACTCTACAACTAAGCTCTACCCCAGTCCAGACCTTCCTCTTTTCATGATTTTCTCCAACTCCCCTTGAATACTCACAATTTGGGGAAAATGTTGAAGCGTTCTTTTTTTTAATTTTTTTTTGCCAGCTACATCTCCCTCTGGCCTACTCACTGCTAAACATTGGTATTTTTGGAGCAAAGTTTACTAGAAAAAAAGAGGCCAAAGGAAATTTGCATGGTAAAGGTACACAAATCATTTTAGGCATGCAAATTATTGTTTTTAGAAGAATAAAAGGCTGTAAATATTTTGAGAAGTGGGCCCCTAGTGCCTCTTAAGTATTCTAAACTACACTGTGTGCTTCATAATTATGTAATATATAGAATACCAGCTGCTTTGAATGGGGCTCTGGAGGTTTGGATGATATCAGAAAGCTCTCCTCCCCCTGTGAGAGCCATAATCAAGCCAGCATACCGTAAAGCCAGATCCAATTGACATTGAGTTGCTGGATTTTAACACACTTTAAAACAGATGTTAAGTCTGTGTGGTGTGGTGGCAGAGGAACATATTTTTGCCTAAAAAAATAGAGTCTCACTAAGTTGTATACCTGTAACGTGTATTAATATTTATCATCTCATTAACATCTGTCTAAAGGGATGCATAGATTGCATTGGGGTATATGTGAATATACTTATATATTACATATTTAAATATTTATACCTTTGCATTCAAAGGCACACATACATTTAGTTAAAAGACAAAACCCTAGATGTTCTTTCAAGTATGGCAAAGAACAGAGATGCATTTGAGCTTCTAGAGAAAAATAAATAAATAAAGCACACTGATACTTTTCACTGGGCCATATGCCTGATGCAACTGTAGGTATCTTTCTGGAGGTTTTGTGAAACGGTGGGCTAATTACTTATACTCTTAAAAGTCTCCCTTCCACTTTTATAGCCTCTGGGGAGCATGGCCCATAAGAACTTTAACTGGAAAGAGGTGAATAATGGTGCAAAGAGTGGACACTTGACTTCTCTTTCTAGGATTTTGGACATGGTCAAGCCCAAGCAAAAAATGGTAATTCAAAAAATGACTTTACAGCCCGGCATGGTGGTGCATATCTGTAATCCCAGTGACTTGGGGGGCAGAGGCAGGAGGATTACAAGTTCGAGACCAGAGGCAGTCCATATAATTTAGCAAGACCCTGTCTCAGAAAGTAAAAAAGTGGGCTGGGGGTTGCAGCTTAATGGTCCAGAACTTGCAAAGTATGCAACTGCCAGGCCCTAGGTTCAACCCCCATTGTTGTTGTTGTTGTTAGGTGCCATCGAGTGTCCGACTCATAGTGACCCTCATAGGGTTTTCTTTTTTTTTTTCTTTAAAGTATTTTATTATTTATGAAATGTAATGGGGCAATAGTGATATATAACAATGATATAACCTTACCAATTTCATAACAATATTTTTGTTATAATTTTATGTACTATAATAAAAGGTTTTATGATATCTTGATCATAAGACTTTTGGGGCTCACTTCTCTCTCTCTTTTTATTGGAAAATGCATATATGTAAATGCCACAATGAAAACTATGTCAGAATGAATCACATTAAGGTGTACATTAAAAATGTCCTCATAGGGTTTTCAATGGCTGGTTGTTTTGAGATTGCCTCGGGAGTGGATTGCCACATCCTTTTCCAATTTTTGCGGTGCTAGGAATCGAACTTGGGACCTCAGAGACTGCAGAGCGGCGCTCTACCAACTGAGCTAAATCCAAGCCCACAACCCCCATTACCATAAAAAAAATGATCTTACAAATAGGCATGGGAGAAGGACCCAGCAAACCACTCCCAAAAATCAATCCGCTGTTGAAAACCCTATGAATAGCAGAGAAACACTGACAATTGTGTTTTGCCTGTTGTACAAGGGGTCGCTGAGTCGGGTACAGACTCCACAGTGCCTAACAACAACAACAAATAGGCAACGGTAAAAAATTTAAAGTCCCATAGTCTTTACAGTTAAAATTTAGACTTCTTGGAAACCACTGGGACTGAGTTCAAAGAATTACTTCTGCCATTTCTGTTAGAGAAGTAGGAAACTGTAGCTGTCTCCACAGGCTGGGGTGACAGAAAGTCTACTGTTACTATAGGAGGAAAATACGAGCTCTATTCCAGAAAACTAATGGAGGAAGTCATTCAGAGCTTCACTTGGCCAAAGCTGCCTCCAGACATGGCCCTGGAATCAGACTGCGTTCTATATCCACCATATAACTATCTGACCTTGAGCAGGCTTCTCAACTTTTCTGTGCCTCAGTTTTCTCATCAGTCACAGGCAAGGATGCTTATCTCTGAGATAGATATTCTCATAGAGTTCTTGCATTTTAAGGCAAAAATAGACAAGGCCACAGAAAGACTGTACTTCAGGTTCCTAACTCAGTAGTCACAAAATACTTTCAATAGCCGTCCAGTCTGTATGTCTGCACTTAAACTATCTGTAATTTCAATTCTATTACATTTGAGCAGAATAAATACCCTTCAGAGAAGAATAAAACTTAGGAAAAGTGAAGAATTTGCAGGAAGTTAGAGAAGTTATAGAGAACCCTGAACCAAAATACTTTCCATGCTTGTATCTGTGCATGTCTCCACTTCCGTCCTCCCTACCTACCTATCTCAGGTGAAGTCTAGGCCTTGATTTCAATAACCTGAGTGGAAAGGTTTGGCAATTTTAAAATACATTATAAAGAATAGATAGGAGCACTTGTCTGGTGACCTAGTGATGTTATTCTTGAAGTTTTAACCATCACCAGTTTGCGATATTACTGACGTGATAATAATACTGCAAACTGATCTTTGTTCTACCGCCACTGTCAATTACCAGTGGTTTGAAGGCAATCATAGCAGGTACTAAGAGGCCAGTGTTGACAAGGGGACAACAACAACAACAACAACAACAACAACAACAACAACAACAAAAAACCCAGTCATTTCGAATGGAAATGTTTCACAGTTTAATTGGCTGGTTTCCTTTTGCTGCTCTTCACTTCCATGACATATACTATCATAGGTACATTAAAATTAGAGCCCTAGGTTTCCTCCTACCTAAAAATAATCTTCCCACAACCTTACTTTTCCTTAAACAGTGAGCTGAAGCTTGTAGTGAGTCAGGCAACTCCCCGCTACTGCAGTCTCTTCGTCTTTACTAGAACCTTCTGAACCCATCATTTGTACCAGAGCAGCAAACTATAACCTGCTGGGCTGTGTCCTACCTACATAAATGATTTATTTGGTTTGGACTGGGTTTTAAAAAATTTGAGCCAACAGTTTAAGACACACAGATTCCATATTAAAAAAAAAAAGGAAAAACTAGATTATCTATTTCTTTTGAAAAATCAAAATTGCAAGCATCATTGGGCTCTCATTCCTGTGCAGCACCAGCCAGCTAGTGCTGAAATCGGGCATGGGTCCTCCTGCTTGCTGTACCTTCTCCTGCGCACATACCACACTCCCTGGCCCACACTCGTGCAGGCTCACACACTCACACATATGCACTGAAAAGGGAACCGGAGGGAAGTGGGTTCGAGAGCCATGGCAGTTGTAAAGAGAAGGGCCTGGCGGAAAAAACTACTGTAGCCAGGCTTCTAGTTGAAGTGGTAGTCTTTATTTTCCACTGGTTATCGACTGTTGCTACGGAGAAAACAAATAATAGCATTGCTCCTAGGGGATTGAGCTGGGAAATGCCCGGTGCTAATGTAGGAGCCAATCAGCCACTTAGTAAAGTCAGCCAATCAGGAAAGAACCACAAGCTTGAAAGGCCCAATCATAGCTGTCGTCAGGCAGAGTTCTGCAGTTCTGGAAGGCTGGGTTTTCCTGGCTCTCTCTGAGCACCCCTCCCACCCACCCTCTGTGTATTCAGAGTGTCTGTTCTTGCCATTTTTACTTCTTACTTACGCTTTTCCTCTCTACCATCACTTTTCTCAATGTTGTAAATAAAATGTTCACTTTGTATGCCTTCTATGGTTTCTCAATTACAACTGTTTGATGTGTTGAGACAAGAACTTGACACTGGGGACACTACACACTAGGACCAAGGAAGACCCAGGATACCCTCTCTGGTAACAGTGCACCCTCTCCATTTTCAGGGACAAACCACTTCAGAACTGGAAGTTGCCAAGGCCGGCATTGGACTTTGCCACCCCTGTTGCACACAACCACTTCACCCCTCCCCCAGTTCATTCCTTGCTTACCACAATATTTCCTATTCCATCACAGAAGAGAAACATTCCTTTCAAAGATAAATAGTGTAATGCCAAACCCCATGACGAGCCTGCACGAGTCTCCGAATCACTTGCTTTCTGGAGTCACCCTCTATCTTGGGCTTTTCTGTTTCTCCTTTGGTTCTCATTCCACCTCCCTTCTGTCTCCATGGCCCCTTCAGGTATGGCTGCTGGTTGTTCTACTCTGCTCTCTCCATGGAACTGACATCCTTTATACTTTTTCCACTTCCAACTTCCACACTGGGACTGGGGCTTAGCTCAATTGGTAGAGTGCTACTCTGTGCTCTCTGACACCCTGGGTTCGATCCCCAACACTGCAAAAGTGGGAGAAAGATGTGGCCATCCACTCTGGAAGCAATCTCAAAGCAATCAAACATTGAAAGCGCTACGAACAGCAGACTGTTCAACACTGACATAGTGCCAGACATGACACAGTGTTGGGGAGTGATGTAAATAGGATTGCTATGAGTCCAACGGACTGGATGGCACCTAATAACAACAACGAACTCCCACATCAGCCACCAGACTTCTGTCTCCAGCTTGGGTTTCTGTTGTGTATCTCCAAACAGATGGCAACTGTAACTTAAGATGTCAAAAGTAAAGTCATTAGCAACCCCTGCAGCTTCAAGCTGAGTTTGCTGGATCCTTGTTATTGCCACCCAATCTTCCCATTTACTTATTCTCTGTATCTAAAACTCATCTTGCATCTTTTTTCTAACAACAACTGCTGCATTCACTTCCATGGATCCAGTCAATTCTGTCCTCAAATGTCCCTTCCATCCCTTTTCCCTGCTGATCTCAGGGCCACGCACCACTAGTTCCTTTTGTGGGCTCCAGGGCAGTTGCTTTCTAATAGTTTCCCTATGTGTTACCCATCTTGTGCATCACTGTGGCAAAACACCCGACAGAAACAAACTTACAGAGGAATGATTATTGAGGTTCACGGTTTGGAGGAACTCAGTCCATGGAGGCAGGAAGGCATGGTGGGACTGGGGGGGAGGGAGGCAGCAGGGCCTGTGGCAGAGAACCTCACATCTTGTTGATCAGGAAGCAGAGGGCTACTGGACTTCACTGCCCCCGCCCCCAGTGACCCGCCTCTGCAAACCTAGGTCCCACCCCACAAAGTTCCACAGCCTTCCAGGATACCACCATCAACTGGAGACCAAATGTCCCCACCTGACCTTTGGGGACATTTTAGATTCAAACCATATGATGGTTTGGCAGGGTGTTAGCACTTCTCTGTTTCCCCTGTGGATCTGGCTCCATGGCCGGCACTACCTGGGGCTCTTTCTGGTTCCTCTCCAATAGCTGCTGTGAAGCCCTTGCCATATGATTGGTTTCCTGCATGCCGTGGTCCTGAGGTGAACCCTGACACACAGGATCCTAAGGATGAAAACAAGACTGAGTGGTACGCTCCACAGGTATTGCACACCTATACCTTTCCTCTTAAATTTCAGAACCTTAAACAGATTTGCTACTTTAGTCTCTCATTTCCTCCCTCTGATGGAGCCCTTCAATATCTAGTCAGTGAATTGTCAGTTGCTCTTCAGGATTCTCTTTAATTTCACTCTATTTGCACTGCATCTGGTAAGAAATTTCTATGGTTTCTAGCTCTCAACCAATATTCTTCCTCATCTCTGATACACTGTAACTTTTACTCTGTCTTGCTGAGCCTACTGAAGGGACACCCCTGTATTTTCCCTGTGTATGTGTGTTTATGTCATCAGGATCTAACATAAAGCTGGGAACACAAGTTCAATGTTCAGTCAATGCTTGCTGGCTTGAATGTTAGTTGTTAGGTACCTTCGAGTCGGTATCCGACTCATAGTGACCTTCATAGGGTTTTCAATGGCTGACTGTTTCGGGATTGCCTTGGGAGTGGATTGCCAAATGATGCACTAATTTCAAGACATTTTTCCTCCTTTTCTCCTCAAAATTCTCCTTTTTTATTGGCCAATATTCCCTATAATAGGTCTTTTCAAGTCAGTTAATTGCTAGCATTTCAGGAAAGGAAGGTGGGTTTCCATATTCCTAGATAACATCACGAGGAACATCAGCTATATGTAAACACAGCTAAGGTCAGGTAGGGCATTGGTGCCATTGAAAAAGACATCCACTGTCGGTACTTACCATGGAAATCAAAGCTCTTGTGCCTGCCCATGGGCATTCACATGTTGCCACTGTTCACACTTGATGCATCTGGTCAGTAATTACTATGACTAGAAGTACAAGAAAATTCTTCTTAATAAATTTCACACAAGTAGACTCTGAAGATGTTACACTGATGTAACTGGGCTAGAAATTGTTAACCTGACAGGCAACTGATTCTCTTTTGCAATGAACTCCACTAGAAGGGATAAAAAGGGAGAGATTACCATGAGTGTGATTAAACTGCATGAAGGTCTATATTTTAGTACCTTTAAGATTGCAAGTATTTATTTAATTTCTTTGTTCACTCATGGAAAGACTATTTTAACTCACCATAGGTAGTTACTGCATGCATCTTTTTAATCTTGGCTTCTTGTTTATAACAATTCTATTTCTTTCATTTCACTCTAATCAAATATGCCATTCAAGGTCTGGAATTTTATAGAGACATAACAGTAGTTATTTATGTGCTGAGAGCCATCCGTTTTCTGAGCAGCTGGCAAAGCAGCTTAATATCTCAGCCAATCATTTTAAGCTTTAAAAAATTCAACATTCTACACTGTGGTTAAGGAATAACCTTACTCAGCCTGAGACGCAAGATCCCCCACCCTGCCTTTTTCCATCTTTTTGATATTTGAGTTTTTCAGTTGAACTTTAAAACCATTTGATTACTGTCTGGCATACAATTTACAGCAGGAGATCAAAATTAGGCAGAGGAAACTTTATGCTAGATTGTCTGGCAGTAAAATATTCATTTAGTAAAAAAACGATTATCATGAGCCTTCTCCTCTGTGTGTTAAGGACTGGGAACACAGAGATGAAGAAGGCAGCCTTTGTTCTGGAGGAGCCCCAAGGAGGGGAGGGATACACACAGACATGTGTTTAAAATAAAAAATGACTGAGATAAGAATGGACTTGTGGCCAACATGCGGTGGTTGAACAGACCTGTGGGTGACACGGCACCCCGACGAGCTGGTAAAATCTTCCCTGAGGAAGTGACACTGGAGTGGGAATTTGAATAATGAAGAATCTGCAAGGCTACAAGGCACAGGAGCTCAGGAGGGAGCCAGGCGCACAAAAGGATGGAGGTGGCAAAGAACCCAGGGAAGCTGCCTGTGGATGAGGACAGGTGCCCAGGGAAGAGTTTGAAGACAAATGTGGGTAATGAAGGACGGAAGCCAACTCTAAAGAGAGGCAGTGTGTGTTGTGGATATGTGTCTGGGCTCTAAAGTTGGACAATATGGGTCCAGATCCTGACTTGGCTATTTCCTAGTTATGTGTATTCAAGGAAGCTGCTTAACAAATCCCTTAACTGTTTGGTCTCCTCCATGAGCTGAAGGTGAGAAACTGCCCTTGCTTCAAGAGGCTGTCAAGAAGACTGAACGGACTGTAAACCTAAAACATGCTGTTTAGCGCATTTTAAGATTACCTTTATTTTTAAATATCATTATATGCCATAAGGCACAGGCATGTGGGCAATGGGAACCACTGAAGGTTTTTAATCAAGTGAGTAGTATAAACATATTAGAATTTTAGAAAGATACAGATTCAGCATGAAAGAAGACAGACAAAAGAACTGACCAGAGCAAGGACAGTGGGTAGGAGACTAATGTGATGTCCAGATGAGAGATGATGATGGCTGAACATAGTAAGGACAGAGGTGAGGGATAGTTAGGTACATGTTTTGCAAGTGGAATGACCTGCGCTTATCTGAGTGGCTGAATTTGGTATAAAAAAGTCAGAGATATATGTGAGAATCAATTAAGAAACAAAGATAATCTACTTTACAATTTATACAATAGCTTATTCAGTATGATATACATATGTAAAACACAGGCATACACACACACAAGAAGACCAAAAGTGTTAGATTTTACAGGGAAAAGAATTATTTAAAATGTTTATCAACATTTACAGATTTTTATTCAAGTATAGTTTATATGCAGTGAAATGTGCAGATTTGCATATATATAATGTGTGATCAAAAATACATGAATATTTAAAAAAATTATCACAACAAAAGATACACTACCAGTAATCCCCCTAAAAATATTCCCCCAGGCTTTGAACACACTTATACCATTGTTCCTGCCACTTTCTAAAGCAGTTCTGGAAGTCTTTTTCCACAAGCGTCTTTTGTTTCATTCTCAATCATGACAATGCTCTGTGTCACACATTACTTCTGGTGTGGCAATTTCTGTCAAATAAAAACATTATGGCATGTCCTCATCCACCTCATTCACCAGATCTGCCATTGTGCGACTCCTGGCTCTTCCTCAAAGTCAAAATGATCAGAAAAGGCAAACATTTTGAATCAATTCAGAATATCAAGGCAACCACAACAGCACAACTAAAGACATTCACAAAAGAGGGCTTCCAGAACTGCTTCAGAAAGTGGCCAGAAAGAGGAGATCAGTGTGTTCGAAGCCTGGGGGAGTATTTTCAGCAGGGTCAATGGCAATGTGTCTATTACTCTAATAATTTTTTTTTAAATTTCAACAGTCACCATATTTTTGTTCACACTTTGTTTTAGTAAATACTACATTTGTGTAAAAACACATTTGTGTAACACAGGCTGAGTTAAGATAAACACACCCCAGAAAATTCCTTCAAGCCTTTTCCTAGTCAAATGATCCTTTCAACATGCAACTATCCTTGTGATATTTAGAAAAACTGAGTGAATTTGCTTACTATAAAACTTTATAGAAATGGAATTCCACAGTATACATACTTTTGTACCTGAAATCCTTTACTTAGCATGTTTTTGAGATTCCTTTTCGTGTTAAAATAGCAAGAAATTCCTGTTTATTGTTGAAAAGCATTTTATTGTGTACATCTACTACAAGTTGTTTATGCATTCTCCATTTGGTGGACATTTGGACTGTTTTCAGTTTTAGACTAGTATGAATAATGTATCTATGAAGATTCTTGAACAAATTTTTTGTAGATGTATATTCTTTCTTTTTTCATACTGAAGCATAGAATTGCTGATTCACAGAGTACACGCAGGCTTAACTTTATAAGAAACTGCCAGAATGCCTTCCAAATTGGCCGTCCCATTTTCCACTCCCGTGGGGTAGTTCCACATCCCCACCAACATTTGGAGCTGTTAGTCTTTTTAATTTTACTCATTGGAATGTTTTTACAGTGGTGTTTATTTGGTTTCATTTTGCATTTCTTTGATGACCAATAATACTGAGCACTTTTCTGTGCAATTAGTGACCATTTGCATGTTTTCCTTTTGTTAGGTTTCTGTTCAAGTATTTTGCTCATTTGTATTTTTAAAAATTTGTTTTTTATACAACTATATTTTAGTGGTTATTGATATATCTAGATAGAAGGATCTTGGGATATATATATATATATATATATATATTATATATATATAAATTATATATATATATAATTATATATATAATTTTTTAAATCTTAGTGTGTCTTGCTTACTCATTTCTTAATTGAGAGTCCTAATGAACAGAAGTATTCAATTCTAATAAAATCCAGTTTATCAATTTTCTCTGTGATGATTAGTAATTCTATATGCAAGGAAATCTTCCAGTTTCCAAGGTCATGAACATAGACTTCTTCCTACTAGAAGACTTATGAGTACAGTATGTTTAGGCTTATGATTCATCTCAAATTAATTTTGATGTACAGCCCCAGATAGGGATCAAGGTTCTTTTTTCCATATGGATATCTAGTTATGCCAGCACCATTGATTTCAAAGATTTTTCCTTTCTTCATTGAACTCGTTTATTACCTTGCCAAAAATTAATTGACCATATGTGTGTGGATCTAATTTTGTACTCTATTCTGTTCCATTGAGTTGTTTATTCTAATGCCAATAGCACAGGCTCCTCTCTCTTTGGGCCTCATTTTTCTGTGATGCAATGGAAAGTCCAGATAGAAGCCCAAGGTGAACATGGAATTCTCCTTCTCTGAAAGATTACAGCCCTGTGCTATGTGCTGTCCAATGCCTCAAACAGTTGCTTCCTTTGGAATGCCTGGCATTAATCTCCAAATAGGGCTGATGTCTACTCACTCCAAAAGTTTTAGCTTCATTGAGCTTTCCTCTTCCCCTCTCCTACTGCCCAACAACTCTCCAGTGGAGTTGTGGGGAGGTTTGTTCTTGGTGGTTTTTCAGGTGGTTCTGTGCTTACCTCTATTATTGCTCCTAATGCATGGTTTTTAACCTCTGCTTTTATATTTGTCCCCACCACTGAATATAAATCCTTGTAGTATTTGCTTTTGTGTAGCCAGTACCAAGCAAACAGGCAGGCATGCGCAGAAGGAACTCAGAATGCAGCTCTTAAGTGACTGATTAAAATCACTGAAATGATTTAATAGTGATAAAATTAGTATTCTATAAGATAAAAACATTTCTTTGCCTTTCAGTATCTGATTTATCAGAATTTTTAATATTGATGGGACATGTGGACAATATTAATAATGATGTTATATCATACTTCAATTTTAGATGCTCTTGAGAGGAGTACCAACCACAGCATACCACTATGGTGTCCAATCCCTTCAGATCATGGAAGCTAGCAGGGATGGGCCTGGTTAGTACTTGGATGGGAGACCACCTGGGAACTCCAGGTGCTGTAAGCTTGGAAGAAGGACCTGGCAATGCACTCCCCCCCAAAATCAGCCATTTAAAACTCTATGAATAGCAGAGAAGCATCAACAATAGTGTTTCGCCTATTATACACAGGGTCTCTATAAGTCAGACAGCAATTTGACAACACCTGAAACAACAACAAAGGAGTACCATATGTGGGAGAATAAGCTTTTTCTAATAATTACACTTAAAAAAAGGAATAGACTTCTGTAACCTCAATTTCAAAAGAAACATTTCAATTAAATTAAGAATGTTTAGTACTAAACATTTTCACATATCCTTATTAATAAAATAAAATAATTTTGGAGTCTATGAGGCTAAAAACTTCATTAGAGTATTTTTCTTTCATTTTATAAAAATAAAGGTATTTGTTATAAAAATGCACATATCTTACTTATTGTAATTATCCCATCAATGGGTGGTAAACATTATTCATTGATTTGGTTTATTTATGAGACTATTAGTGCTATTATTAAACATTAGCAACTCATTAGGCTATTAACTTAAACACCCACCCAGTACCAATATTGTTTCCAATAATTACAAATATCTTTTGAGATTACTTTCTAAAAACTGAAGAATGTACAACTGAGTAGATGTGATTTTGTGTTATACTGAATTATGTTACCATAGGCTTAATGAGTATAGCGAAAGCTCTGGCATTCTATGAATTATATCCATTATCTAGTGGTCCCGTGGGGCTGGAGTTTAGCTCAGTTGGTAGAGTGCTGTTCCATGCTCTCTGAGGACTCAGGTTCGATCCCCAGCATGGCAAGAATGGGAGAAGGATGTGGCAGTCCACTCTTGAATCAACTCTGAAACAATCAGCCATTGAAAACCCTACAAGGGTTGCTATGAATCAGAAACGAATTGACAATACCTAACAACAACAACAACAACAAGTGGTCCCCTCTTATAGAAAGGAATTCTCATAGTGCTTTCCACTTCACTACTCTGGCTATTGTTGGTGTTACTTAGTATCCTCAGAGGCAAATGCCAAATATGCCCAAGAATGACATGTTCAAAAGGTGAATCTTTTCAGCCTACAAAATCAGACAATGCTAGAAGAAATCTTGCATATTTGTTCTTTATTTACTATTCTGTAGCTCATAGGCATTCTGTTTTTTTGTTGCTTCTGTCTTACCCTGCATGAACATATATGAACTTGAATTTTCATTTAATTTCATTTAATTTCATTTAATTTCATTTAAGAAATCTACAAGATTACTCAATATTCATAACCTTAACATATTATAAAGTATGTGTTTACATAGTCTCAATGTTGTGCATTTAATAAAAATTTAGTACTTTCTCAAAATCCATTAACTTTAACACTACAAATGTTTAATGTATTCCAAGGTGAAATTAATGTATTTATATGGCAATAGGGCTTTTTATATAATGAGATATTATGCTTTAAAAAGTATGATCTTAAACAATAGTTAAAAATGATAAATCTTATAGCAGACTGTTATCTGAGATTACATTCTATACAAAGTTTTTTCAATAAGAAAATATTATAATAATATTTATTGAATATCGTTAAAATTCTAAACACACTTATGTCTTACCAGCTTTCTAATTTAACTCTCACATCAATTCTGGGGGTAGGTATTACAATCACCATATAGTGTGACATTTATCAAAGAATAATAGGATTTAAATATTCAACTTTATGCACCCAAATAAGTGTCACTCATTAAAGAAAACACCTTGGGAGGACAGACATTTTTTGCAATATATGTTGCAATTGCTCAAGTATTTTGAAAATGAATATCCTCACAGTGGAGGCAAATTTTGGAGAGTGCTTTTGAGTTCTTGAAGCAGTAAACAATTATTGAGAACCAAGTATGATAATTGAAAACAAATAGTGATGAGCAAATTATTTTGTAGATATTAACAGACTAGCTAACATTGGTATAGAAAGGCAAAGGGATTAGAATAGCCAACAAGATACTGAAGGACAAAGCTGGAGACTAACATTATAGAATTTCAACATTAACTGTAAAGCTTCAGTAACCCAGAAAGAATGGTAGGGGTAAAAGAAAACACCAGTGGGGCAGAAATGAGAGCCCAAATATAGATGCACAGAAATACAGTCAATTTTTTTTTGTACAAAATACATGTAATTGGCATTGTCATAAGAAATAAAATATAATATAAACAACCTAAATAGACAATCCTGAATGTGTGTTTCCTTCTAGTGTCCACTGTTTCTCAGCCACATGACAGAATAATACCAGTTGTTAAAAAGATATATATTTATGAACATGTCCCTACATTTGTATGGCATGTACATGTACATACATTTGTATATATTTATACATGTATTTTGATTAACTAAAGTCCATTGGGAGGACATGACAATCCATTCCCAAAGCAATCCAGAAACAATTAGCCATTGAAAATCCTATGAGTGCTGCTATGAGTTGGATCCATCTTGACAGTGCCTAACAAGAACAACAAAGTCAATAGTTTATTCAAATATCCTTGATTTTTATTTTAATGTCCTTTTGCTCTTCTAGGATCCCATCAAATACCACATTACATGGCATTGTCATGGGCCCTTGGGCTCTTTTTGGCTGTGACAGTTGCTCAGATTTTCCTTGATTGTGATGATCATAACAGTTTTGATGGGTACAGGTTAGACATTTTGCAAAGTGTCCCTCAGTTGTGAATGGTTTGATGTTTTGATGTTTTTCACATAATTAGACTGGGGTTATATGTTTTTGGGAACAAGACCACAGAGGTAAAGCTCAGTTTTACCACATCCTGTCAATGGTAAATCCGATCAATATCATCATCAATGTTGATCTTGATCTTGATCACCTGCCTCATATAGTGTTTGTTAGGTTTCTCCATTGCAAAGTTTCTCTTTTGCTTCTCTCTCCATACTGAATTCTTTGGAAGGAAGTCACTCTGTGAAGCCCAAATCTAAGGAATAGGAGGTATGCTCTACTTCTTTGAGGGTGAATTGCCTTTATATATTATTTGAAATTCTTTGCATAGAAGAGCTGTCTATTCCATTTATTTCTTCACCTAATCACTTATTTATGTTAGCATGGACTCATAGATATTTATTTTATACTTTGAGCTATAATCTATTGCTACCTTTTTTGTGGTAGTGGGTGGGTGTTACACCACTGAGCTTCACCCCCAGCCTTTCCTTTTGGTTTTGTTGTTGTTTGTTTGTTTGCTGTTTGTTTTTGAGCTTAGCTCTTGGTAGATAGAGCAGGCTGCCTCTGGCCTTGAACTCACAATCCTCTGCCCCCGCCTCCTGAGTCACTGGGATTGCTGGCATGTGCCACAGTGCCCAGATTACTTTCTTACTCCAATTGTTTCATTTTTTTTTTTCTTTTGGCCATTGGGAGCACTTTCACTTGGTTCTCGTGTCCTTTTGATATGCCTCTATCATTGTTGGTTTTTGTTGTTTTTGATATTGATTCTTTGGGGGCATTTCTTAAGTTTCTTAATATAAGATGCTCCAGGTTCATCTTGAGTATTTCCTGCTTCTCTCCTAGAATCATCCATTTCTCTAGGGAGCCCTGATTCCTTTTATTAGAGAAAAAAGTTAGAAACCAAGATCCAGATACTAGGTATGTGTTGTTGATTAGGTGCTGCAGAATTGTATGCTTGATGCAATTGCAATGTTTCTTCTAGATTCTCTCAATTGATTAGGTAAGACAATAGTATATGAATTTGTATATCATCATGTTAAATATTTACCTATCTATATACATTTATATCTATCTATATTGAGCTAAACATAAGTTCATAAGTAATGTTTGCAATTTAAATCCATCACCAAATGGATCATTGTAGCTTTGTACGTTTGCTTGCTCATAACCACTTACTCTGACAGGTAAAAGTTTGGCTCCCACCACTCACCATTCATTTGCTTAACTGTTCTCTTTTAGTATATATGGATAGTAGTTTCAGAATTGGTAACTGTTTATCAACTAAAATACAATGCTCATGTATAATTCCTTTTGCATTTTGTCTTACAATCTCTATTCATTTCCAAATTGATATAAACTAGAAACTTTGTCCCCTACCTCCTTTAGTAAGGCTATTTCATACATTTTTAATAATTTCCTTTATCATCTTAGATTCTCTAACTTCCTAAATGATTTTTTAATTTGTATGCATTAAGTGTCATTGTGCTTTAAAGTTATAAGTGTTTTAACAAATGCATAATGTTATATACTATATCATACACAGTAGTTTTTATTGCTCTAAAACCCATCCCCTATGTTTCATCTTTTCAGTTGGACTTTGTCTTCAAACTCCTAATAAGCATTGGTTGTTCTTTGTCTCTATAGTTTTGCCTTTTTCCAGAATGTAATATAATTTGAAATTGGATAGTATGTAGCCATTTCAGATTGACTTCTTTTACCTAGTAATAAACATTTGAGATTCATCCATATCTTTGAATGGTTTCTAGCCCATTTTTTTCTTTGGAAAATTTTAATGTACACCTTAATGTGATTCATTCTGACATGCTTTTCATTGTGACATTTGCATATATGCCATTTGTTGTACATTATTCATATAGGTTCCCCCTTACCCTCTTGTATGCTTCCCCCCCATCAAAGACTTCTCTACCATTTACTTGTCTTTTTATGGTAATTTTTTTATATATCTTGGGTTCCAGTTCTGTTTAAGATAGAAACTTTTCCTGCAGTGAACTATCTTTTTACCTTGTCAGAATTATTACATGCCCATTCTTTTTTTAGTCACTTTATAACATTCCATTATATAGATGTACCACAGTATATATATATATATATATATATATATATATATATATATTCACTTATTAAAGGGCATCATTTAGTTTTTGATGATTAGGAACAAAGCTTCAAAAATTGTAGTATGTCAGTTTTTTTGATTTATGTTTTCGGATCAGGTGAGCAAATACCTAGGAGTACAATGGCTCCATCATACAATTAGATTATGTTAACCTTGTATGAAACTGCCAAATTTTCTTTCAAAGTGGCTGTGGCACTTTTCATTCTCATCAGCAATGACTGACAGTTCCTGTTGCTCTGTATTCTTGCGAATGATTGAGATTGTCGGGATTTTTGTTTTTACCAATTCTCTTAGGTGTGTTGTGGTATCTCATTGTGACTTTAATATGAATTTCTCTAAGGAGATACAACACCACACTACCTCCATTTGAAGGACTAGGTTTTTATAAGATACCTTACCAGTACTCCTCAAAGTTATCAGAATCCTCACAAACAAGGAAAGGTAAGCAACTGTCACTGCCAAAAGGAGCCTAAGAAGACATGGCAACTAAAGATGATGTGGGTATCTTGGATGAGATCCTAGAACATAAAAGGGGCATCAGAGAAAAATCAAGGGAGTAGAATAGGGTATGCACTTAAATGCTAATAATGATATGTCAATATTAACTATTATAGATGTATTAAAATGATATTACATTAATAAAAGAGGAAGTCTGTGTGTGTTATATAGAATAGCACTTTTTGTAAACTTTTCAATAAATCTAAAATTGTTCTAAAACAAAGAGCTCATTATAAAAATAATACCCTAAAATTTTTCTTAAAAATAAAAACTGTAATATGCAGAGGGAAAGTGTGAGAGGAAATGTTGTTATAAAGTTATAACTCATCTGCATATATGATTGTGATTTTCAGTGAGCCCTGAATCAAAAATTTTTGTTAAAAAATTACTTTTGCAACACAGTGGCAAGCAGTATTATATCTCCATTAGACAAAAACAAATATTCACAAAGTACCTAATGTTTTCTAAAAATATTCTAAACACTTCACACATTTTTAGTCATTGTTAGATGCCATCAAGTCAGGTAAGACTCATAGTGATCCTGTGTACAATAGAATGAAACACTGTGCCATGTCCCATGCTATATCAGTGCTTCTCTGCTATTCATAGGGCTTTCGATGGTTGATTCTTTTAGGAGTAGGGTGTAGGGTTCTTATTCTAAGCCTACATGGTATTCCCAGGTGGTCTCCTATCCAATGACTAACCCAAACCTGCTTTGCTTCCAAAATCAGATGGGATTGGATGCCAGAGTAGTATGGCTGAAGGCCTCATTATTCTAGGTTGTTATTGTTAGTGCCATTGAGTCCAGTCTACCTCATAGCAACCCTATGTACCATGGAATGAAACACTCCCAGATTCTGTGGCAGGCACATGATCTTATTTATGTTTAAGCCCATTGTTGCAGACACTGTGTCAATCCATCTAGTTGAGGGTTTTCCTTTTTTTTTTTTTTTTTTTTTTTTTTTTTTTGCTGACCTGCCACTCTCCCAAACATGATGTCCCTCTCCAGGGATCAGTCCCTCCTGAGTACATGTCCAAAATACCTAAGATGCAGTCTACCCATCCTTTCTACTTGAATTGGAAATCTTGTTTTGAAAGTATTTATAGGATTTTATCAAAAAATGATACAGACTCCTATAGGTATAAAACACAGATGTGTTTCTATATTCAAGAAAAGGTCTTTTCATTTTATTGTCACATTTTGCAGCATCTAGAATCCTTAAGGGAAAAATAATTCTAAACTTTTCATCATTAATTTTATATTTACCTATTATTTCTCTCTCAATGTACTATTCTAGGTTTATGTATATTATATTTTACTCAAGAAACTAATACATCATATTCTTCAGTAACATCCTCTTTTAGCATTTCTGACTATATTTTATGGATGGCATAAATTCTCTGCAGTTGTCATCAGTTTCCATAATAATTTAGGTGGTCTTAATTATAATGACAATATACTTAAATTTCATAGGGTTCAGCTTTAATGTAACCACTACATCCTAAATATTTGGGGAACAAAAGATTTAGAACTGTAAACCTTTAGGGCAGACATCTGTCACTTCAGTGTCTGCCATTTTCAATAAACTCATCCATGCAACTCCAATTCCTTAATCAAATAGCAAGCTCAGCTGTTTGGGTTGACATCCAAGTAGACTTTCGAATTATTGTCTCACACTAAAAGAAATGCCTTATTAACCATTCATCAAATATAGCCCTTCATATAAGCCAAATATACTCTTATTTGATAGCTGATAAAGAAACGCATGATACCTTTAAATGGTAAAATGAGGTATGTTGCTAGTGATAGTGCTCTTAACTTATTCTGCTTTCATTGAAAAAAATGTTCTGTTCAATAAGGCTACAATGAATACGATGAATGCCAATGTATCCTTTCCAAATATTGCTTCAGAGAGGGTCCTCTACACCTGAAGAAGCAAAGAAAAAATAAATTCTTGCACAAGAGAGAAGCAAATACAAGGCTTTTTCTGTGTATGCGTGCGTGTATTTGTGTCATGAAAGCATTTCATCTTCATACAAACTGGCCACAACAGCTACAGCAGAAAATTGCTCTCTGTTTGCTGCCACCATAGGATGCCATCATTACTGACAAGATTGAGAAACCTGTCAGTAACAATTCAAGACTCAGTCCAATTGTGGTATCCAACTGCAGTGTAAGTGGATTTTTCGTTATTGTTGTTTTTTCTTTTTCTTTTTGGTTGGGCTCTATTTGTGGATCTCTTTAATTCTTATTCAAGTCCACTAGTCCTTGACTTACATGAAAATTCAATGCAATAAAGGCTTCAGCTCAACTGAATGCAATTCCAGAAATCATCAAAAAGTAAGATTTATAAAGTAATTTTTAGAAATCTCCTTGTCTACCGCAGGTGAGAAATGCACACTTTGAGGACTTTGCACCTGCTATTTAGAGGCACTGTCCTCCTCCATCATGGAGGACATCCATTCTCTTTCAAGTTAACGAGGCTTAATTCCATTTCCATGGGCAATTGGCAAGAATAAATTAGCCACAGCATTGAGACCTTTCTGTAACAAAACTCTTTATGATTAGAACTCACACCACAAATTGCAGGTCTTTCCTAGGAACATGCAAATAAACATAGCAGAATAATTTTTGAAGGTTATTTGTTTAACATTACATCACAACTTCTAGCTAAATTCCTTATACTTATGGACTTCTTGTCATAAATTATTTTTCTCCTCCAATGTACGTTTTATGAAATTACTTAATTCTGTATGCAAGGTGTTTAACCAAGACTGAACACAAATATCCTTGCAAATATTTTAAATGTTGGGAACTAAAAAATGTAAGAAATCAATGTAGCCACAGAATAAAGTTTATCACGCTTTGTAGTAAAACCATCCAGTAAAACAAATAGAATATTCCAGTCCAGCTGAATCTCAAGGACGAGACTTCCTTACCCTATCTCCTGCTTTGGAGGAGCTTTTAAAAAAGTGAATAACTTCAAAATAAATTTGAAAACATTGCCAGCAATACAGATAGCATCAAAATGAGTCCAACTCATGTAATTTGGGACATGAAAATGAAACCATGCCATACATAAGTTAATAGTCTGCTGGTCTGTGCACCTGAGAAAATTTTCCACATCAGCCACTCTCCTTTAAGTAAGCTTAAAGCCAAGGCAAATACATACTTTGCCTGATGAAATTCAGAAATGACAATTTTGCTTCAAGGTCTCTTAACTAGGTATGCATGATATATTCTGAAGCAATGAGAATATTCATTTAAATTTATCACAAGGGAGTACAGGAGCTTATATTTGCCTCACAAAATGAAGTTTTGACTTTCCAAATGAATAAATTAGACTATATTCACCCATATGGAACTAAAATAACTATCCTACAAGCTTACAATTTTTTAAAAAAATTAGTGTTTTTCAAGGATAATAGATTATTACAGAATGCTTACAATTAAATAAATATAAGTATAGGCAATAATAGTACATCAAACCAGGTACTGCAAATTTTAGTACATGTAAATTTTATAAGGCTATTGCAATCCATTAAAACAATAGGCAGACCCTTGGGGGATATGAGAAAATAAGGGATCTGGAGATGAATAAGCTTCAAAGACATTTTTCAGAACCCAAAGGTCTTAGTTTCCTAAAATTGAGGCTCCAAAGTAAACAGAAAGTGTGAAAAAAAATTGAGCATACATTCCTGATGAAATTATAAAGGCAATTTAGTTGGCTAGAGGGGACTAGCCAGACTTGGAAAGCAGCCAGGAAATCTATCTTCACATCACTATCATTGCAAAAACTATCAGGAGAATTCCAGGTCGGGTAGAATACAATTATGTGGCTAATTCAAGAAGTGGTTATTTTTAATACTTGACTTAGAAATCAAGAATTTATCAAAAGTCATTATCTGGCAGGAATAAAATTAACACTTTCTTGAGACCTTCCTGTAACAACCCTGATAATAACCAATGTCTTTTCTTTTCCTTTATCATCTACTTGAGTATCCCAAGGAATACTTAAGCACTAACATTTATACTTTTTGGTCATTGTAAGCATTAAGCATTCCTTCAAATGTTACCACACTGTTCATATGTCAACTTACTGTTTATATATTCAATTTTATGTAAGAGTCAGGCTATACATAGCTGTAAGGCATTTGTGCACACTTCTAAAAATCCTCCTTCCCATCAAATTCTGAATTTCAAAAAGAAAATTGAGGCTTGAGTGTTGACCCAGAAGGTTGACTGGGGATTTGGCTCGGTGGTGGTGGCCAGGATCTGAACATCAAACAGACTTGTGAAGCTTTGGCAAGGACATACAGTGCTTGTCAACAGCCTGGTAAGAAACAGTCTCTACCAAAGGTGATCTAAGCCAGGGGATCAGTTGGAGGGCAGCAGTGGGCCATGGCACAGTGTCTGGAACATCTATAGCTGGGAAATGGAGCTTGGGACAATGAGGAGGAGTTCCAGGATAGGAGTCCAGTTCTGAGAGAAGTGAGGTAAGGTAAGGCACTTAGGCACAGGAGAATCCAACATGTCCCTTCACCTCTCTAACCCAAACCCAGCACAACTCCAGATGGAGAGCAGGAAGCGTGGAAGGGAGCTTAAAGATTGGGGGATATGTTTTGGTGGAAAGGATGGAAATCAATGTACTTATCCTTCTTTTTAAGAAGGAAGGAGAAATAATCAGAGAATAAATATGCAGCAAGGAATCCCTAATTCTCAAATAATTTAGGGCAATAACTTCATAATCTAGTTGAACACTTCATTGAAAATAGCAAATATATTATGCTGTCTTCAAACTTACAATCATTTGAATGGAATTAAGTAGTTAAAAAGAAAGTTACACTCTTGATTACCTTGATTCTAGAAGAAGTTTGTGATCACACATATAATACATTTGCTTCAGCTAGGCTCTGGACTTGACATTATTAGACTGTGATTCATTTGATTTGATAAAGTTTAGGGTGGAATCTAGATTTTCATTACCAACTTTCTTCCATCTATAAAAGGAAAGCCACCATTTCGTTATAAACTCTATATTTATTGGAAAGAACTTGGCTTGTGGCTAGTTATCACTGGCATTGGAAAGCACCATTTGTATTGTCTTCAAGAAAAAACCCAGGGCATTGCCTGTGAAAGTCAATTCTGTGCAATAATTGTGGTATTTGCAAATTTACTGGGCAGCTTAATATAAAATATATCAATAAAATTAGTAGAGTCTGACAGTAAACAAAACATATTCAGAAATCACAGGAGTTAATAAGAAAAATTTCAGTTTTTATGGGAAATTAAGTAAATGATAAGATTATATTGTTTGGGCACATAATCCAATAAAGTCACAAGTGGGTCACAACAAACTTTCACATGTTTTATAAATAATCATGACAGAAAAGAGGCTATTTATAGAATGGTAGTATTCATATCTGTGTGTCATTTAACTATTGTTGTTAGGTGCTGTCAAGCTGGGTCTGACTCACAGTAACCCTACATACAACAGTACGAAACACTATGCAACGCTGTGCCATGCATACAATCTTTTTATGTTTGAATCCATTGTTGAAGCCATTATGTTTCTTATCATTTTGAGTCGTGCCACATCAGCAAATGGAGGTCCCAGAGGCTTCACTCCATTCCCATCATAAGGTTCACCCTACTTTGAGGTGACAACTCTTCCCCAGTCATTTCTTGAATGCCTTCCAGCCTTGGGAGGAGGTCATCTTCCAGCACTATATTTGACAGTGCTTCTCTGCTATTCATGGAGTTTTCAATGGCTGATTGTTTCAGGAGTGGGCTGCCGGGTCCTTCTCTCTAGTCTGTCTTAGTCTGGAAGCTCAGCTGAAACCTGTCTACCATGGATGGCCCTGCTGGTACCTGAAATATTGATGGCATAGCTTTCAGCATCACAGCAACACACAAGCCCCCACAGCATGACAAGCTGACAGGCACTTAGGAGTCGTTTTTAATTATTATGTAAGAAGATACTATCCGTTTTTGCTTCCTATGAGCAAAAAGAAATTGAATATTTTGTTTAAGAAAATCCATTCAATTTAAGAAATTTAATTCTGCTTCAAATAGAACAACCTTTTTTTCTCCTCTGCTACCATTTGCTGGAGACAAATATTGAATATACCACGGACTGCAAAAAGAACCAACAGATCCGTCTTGGAAGAAGTGCAGCCAGAGTGCTCCTTGGAAGCAAGGATGGCTAGACTCTATCTTACATGTTTTGGACATGTTGTCAGGAGGGACTAATCTCTGGAGAAAGACATTATGTTTGGGAGAGTGGGAGGTCAGCAAAAAACAAGGCCTTCAACTAGATGGATTGATACAGTGGCTGCAACAATGGGCGTAAACACAAAAAAGATTGTGTGCATGCACAGTGTCAGAGAGTATTTCCTTCTTTTGTACATAGGGTCACTATGAGCCAGGCTCAACTCGACAGCACTTAACAACAATAACCCCATTTGCAGAGATGGGTGATGGTTCTGGAAGTATTCAGAGAAAGTCAAGGCAAAGACAATGAAAAGAGTAGGAGAGAAATGAGTGCCATTCTCATCCATGCCAGTGGGCCCATGCAATTTCCTCCTCTCAAAACTGGATTTCCACCACAGACCCTCCCCTGTCCTGAGGACCCCAGGGGTAGCACCAGGCAGGCACACTAGACTCAAATGAGAATTTTACTTCAGATTCTCTTTCTTAATCCATTCGTATGTTCTCAAAAGCATTTATTCAGTGGCTCCATAAAGAACATTTTCTAGTCCTAAATTTTTCCTAGAATGACAGGGAAAAAGTACATCTCAATAAGAAAATTCTCCTTAGTTAAATCTCATGGTAACTTAATCCAAAAGTGAAATGGGGAAATGCTACAACTACCTTCAATATTGTAAATCTCACAAAGGGGTAGATTTTAGGCAATGTTTGATGCATTTCAAGGTGCAATGCTGGCATTATTCTTGCATATTATTGCTCATTATACAGTTTCTGTTTTATAATACTGGGGGGTTGAACCCTGGGCCTCATGCACGTGCTCTACCTCTGAACTATACCTCCAGCCTCTGATTTATGCATATGTGTATTTATAAACAAAGTTAGTAGTTTACTAAGTAGAGACAGCCTGCAGCCATAGTCTTGTGTCATTGGATCCCATCAGATCTCAGAAGCTAAGCAGGGTCAGGCCTGGTTAGTACTTGAATGGGAGACCGCCTGGGAACATCAGATGCTGTAGGCTTGGGAGAAGGACCTGGCAACCCACTCCCAGAAATCAATCCGCCATTGAAAAACCTATGAACAGCAGAGAAGCACTGACAATAGTGTTTCCCTGTTGTACGTAGGGTCTCTATGAGTCGGATACTGACTCGATGGCACCTAACAACAACAACAACAAGTAGAGACAAAAAATAGTAAATGCTTTAGATTCAAATACAGGCATTCAGAGAGCAAAAGAGAGTAAGAGACAGAGAGAGAAACCCAAGAAAATAATAATATTACAACTCTAAGACATGGATGTAAACTTCTTGAGAGACAGCCACCTTATTTTTTTATTTTGAGACAGGTCTTCTCTAAGTTGCACAGGCTACCTCTGATCTTGAACTCGGAACCTTCTGCCTTCACCTCCTGAGGCACTGGGATCACAGGTGTGTACCAAAGCATCCAGATACTCTTTATATTTTTAATATCAACAATAGTAGTTGTTGATAGGTGCCCTCAAGTTGTGTCTGACTCATAGCGACTGTCATAGGGTTTTCAATGGCTGATTGTTTTGGAGATTGCCTCAGGAGTGGATTGCCATGTCCTTTTCCCATTTTTGTGGTGCTGGGAATTGAACCTGGGACCTCAGAGACTGCAGAACAGCGCTCTACCAACTGAGCTAAATCCCAGCCCCCAAGAGTACTTAGTATAGCCATATTCTGAAAACTTTTCAACTTTAGGATCCAATTTATAGTGTAGAAGGTTTAATAACTGCTATCGAGTAATGTTTGGGCCACACAAAGCACTGTAATTACTCCAATTGATGTTACATTTATTGGCTCAAGAAATAATATGAAGATTTGTCTTGTATATAAACTGGAATATCATAGACACACTGAAAACTGAAAGTCCCCAGGCATTGCAAGAATTAAATGCCCTTTTAATTTTATTTTCATTTGTGGTACTTGGGGATTGAACCCACGATGTCACATATTTTATGCTTTACCACTGGGATGCACTCTCCACCCCATTTTCTAAAAGTCTTGAGACAGGATCTTACTAAGTTAAGCATGCTGCTTCTGGCCAAATTTGGGATCTTCTTGCCTCAACCTCCAGTTACTAGTTCTACAGGTCTGCACCACAGTGCACAGCTGTTCTTTAAGTTTTATTGTTTTGCTTTAGTATGTATTTAAGTGAAAAGGACTCCCTCTATATTTTAGACATTAATTACATACACACACAAAATGTCTCCCAAAATAATTGGCAAGAATAAAACAGTTCTAGCAGACATTGGGTTAAAGGGATGCGAAAACACCATGGCAGCGTGTTACTAGAAGATGATTGTTTATTCAATGCTAGCTCGCAATTCATCAGTAAGGCATGATTTTCTGGATGGATATTTAATTTTTGTGTAAAAAGCTTCTTCACATAATGGTCTTATATCTTTTAGACTCTGTTCCTTAAGTTCCAGGAAACAAAGGCTTTGCTTTCTGCCACTAATCCTTCCTGAGTAAGCAAATAAGTAATCCTTTTCATCGTCAGGCTGATAGAACCCCATTGGTGAGATATCAGATAGTCCCCTGCTGATTTCAGGAGAAAAAATTTCCACAGTCAGGGAGAAGTGCAGGATAAACATCTCCAGATAGGATGTCATGGCTGAATTAAAAAGCACTGTGCTATGAGCGGAGATGGATTATTATTTTATTGCATTATAATCCATGGTGTCATTAAGTTAGATGACATGTTCATATACTCATATCCTCCTTTCTAGTTGCATTGGTGTGCAGATAACTGGCACCCATTTATACAGGCTATATGAGAACGAAGAAAGAATGCATCTGAACCCAACTTTTAAGCATGAAATACTGTGTCTGCCATAAAGTGTTGGAACTTTGTCATATTCTCTAAGTGGAGCCATTAAAATTAATCTTTTTCAACCTTTAGGTCCAGTGCTGAACATATTTATTTTCTTTGACCTCTCCCAATGTGTGACTCCTGGCCATTTATTCTTTTTAGTTGACTTTTTTTCTTATCTCAAAGAGCTCAGTAGGGTTCTATAAAATAAAATCATTAAACTTGAATGCATTGCATGCACAGCTCTGAGGGCCATTTCTAAACACAGACATACATGTGATTTGGTAATAATACTAAAAGCCATTTCCACTGCATACTGCACATTGTCTTCCATGGCACAATATCTCTTTACCCACCATGATAGATTAAAAACAATGGATAACCATTGTTTTTTGTTCCTTTTTGGTATCTTGAGAGACTGAATATATCATCATCACCATTATTACCACAATCAATACCACACCTAATACTTACAGAGTACATATAAAGCGATAGGCACTTTCCAAGCATGTATGTGTGTATATAAATTACATATATTATATATAATTTATAATACTAGCTATGTTAATATTTTATATATAAATTATTTTAATTCTAACAATAATATAACAGTGTTTCTGTTATTATTTCAATTTATCAATGATAAACCTGAGATGCAGAGAGGCGAGGCTCTTGCTCAAGATCACAGAACTCGTAAATAGAAGAATGGAACTGGAGCTCTTTCAATATTAGATGGGACAAGAAAAGCCTGGGGAGCCTGCTTCTGAGCAAGAAGGTCTCAGCTAAATATGTCACGTGGAACTTTCAGATGGATTTCAGTGGTCACGATGTATTGAGATTTAAATTAAACAAGGGAGTTTGCTCTTTTGGTTTCAGAGGACATATCAAAAGTAAAGCACATGACAAAATTATTTTTCATTGTTTAAAATTAGGAGAATTAGAAAACTGTGAACACAGTGAGTCTATATATTGTGTCTTCTGTTTCCTGTTGGCTACCCAACAATTCTTGAATTTTATTTTTTTCTTCTCATGAAATAACATGAATTATGTTCTCATATTTAATAAAGGCTAAAAATATTTTATAAAGAACAGTGAAGTATCCAAAGGCATTTGAATGAATAAGAGAATCAACATGTCTGGTAAAGCAAGGTTGTAAAATAAGTCACCAGATTTTAAAAAGTTCAAAAAACAAGCTTCATATTTTTCTGAGAGGGTTTCACTTTTAAAATGAACTTATATGGAGACGTGAATCATTTAAAAATTTTAGCAGCTAATATCTCACTGTAGGAAAGCAGAAATTGAAATAATCTAGATATAAGATTTTTCCATTTCTTTAATTTACAGAACTCAATAATTCCTCTGAAATTACTGATTCACGGTGCTTTGTTTATAAAAACTTGATCCATGCTTGACTTGGAGAATATTTCTTCAGAGGGCTTTAAACTTTAAAATATAATTCAGAAATTAAGTTTGAGTTGGTGGAAATGCTGAGATAATCTGCACATGAGGACAGTATGCTCTAACAAAAAGTAAAGTTAAAGGAGACAGCTGTCAGAAATGCCTGGCTGGCAGTCCAGCTCAGTGCCTGGAGTAGTTGGAATTCAAAAGCTTATTAGGCAGCTTGACTTGAACAAGGCCTAAAGTATGTTTTTATCTTTCCTATTATTCACTCATTCTATGAAAATAAGCATGATAAGGATAGTCAGAACAGTAACAAGCAATGTCTGTATTACAATTAAAAATTTCCTTACATAAGATTATAGACCTCCTCTATGGAGACAGGAAGAACTGGAAGCTTAATATTCCCTTTGCCTCCAATAGAGAGGTACTTCAGTCTAAAAAGTGATTTCACCAAAGCCACACAACTGATAAATGCCAAACCTTGAATCCATGTCTGTTTTCTTAACTATATAGTGGTATCCTTCAGAAGGAACAAAGAAAAAGGGTAATTCTCCTTTGCAGAAAAGATTTTCTACCTTCACTTACCAGTTATTTACTGAATGTCTGCTAAATAAGATGAGAATGAAGAGCTTCCCAAGGCATTACTTTGCCTTCAAGGAACTTAAAATTTGATGGAATCTCTATCCTGAATATGCTTAAAAGAATTATGTGGTGATAACAATATAATTACTTATTATTCATATGCTGATGCTTTTAATGGTACAATGCATTTCATATTTTAACAAGAGAATTTTCCTTTCTCTTACTCAAAACAAAATTCTTAACTAAGAGAAATGTCAAGGAAAAAATAGCTGCATACAAAGGAGAGTTTCAACAAAGGAGGATTCTAAAATTAAAAGCAGTCCCAGCCAAATAAGGTGTATTTGTTATAGCAATACTCTGTGATTGAATAGGTTGTTTAATATTCTCTCTGTCTTTCTCTCTCTCTCTCAGTACTGGGGGTTAGACCCAGGGCCTTGAGCATGCTAGGCAAGTGCTCATCACTGAGCTGCAACACCAGCCTCTTTTTTATTTTTTATTTTTAGACAGGGTCTTGCTAAGTTGTGCAGGCTGCCTCTGGTCTCCAACTCATGATCCGTCTGCCTCAGACTCCAAAGTCACTGGGACTATAGGCGTGTGCCACTGAGCTCAGCTAATATCCTCTCATTTAAAAGGAGAATCTCCAATATGTGACAAGAACTTTAGCTTGACCACTCATATTTTGGTCACATAATGAAGTAGGATTTTTTTTTTAAATCCATTTCTTCCTGAGAAAAAAAAATCCAGTGAAGATTGCAACATATTGACTTTATTGCTTCCTCAGGGGCAGACACCATATCTCACACTTATTCTTCAATTACCCATTCAATAATTATTTATGGAATCGTTACTATTCTAGACAAATGAGAAAAGCCTGTAAATAAACCAACCAAGTTCCTGCCCTCACATTATGGTGCAGGAGATGAAAGTTAAACAAATGTATATGATGTTACATTTTCTGAAGAACAGAACAAGGTAAGGGGATTGAGAGTGAGGGGCCGACACTACTTTATATGGAGAAGGCCTCTCTGTGCAGGTAGCCTGTGAACTGAGACACAACCAGAGTTCTGGGTGAGCTTTAGAAGTATGGCCAACAGGATTTGTTGGTGGATAGGGAGGGCATGAGAAAGAGAAAAGTAAAGGATGAATCCAAGATTTGGTGCTTGAGAACCTAGTAGGATGGAGATACCATTGACAGATAAGAGCAGGAAAAATAGGATCATGACTGGTAGGGAATGAGAAGCTTGGCAAACAACCTCAGTTTAGGACATTTTGTTGTTGAGATGCCCACTACATAGTGGCATAGATGAGTCTTGAGTTTAGGGGAATCTTGGGGCAATAGGCATCAGCACGTGCAGGTGTTTAAAGCCAGGGAATGGGTGGAGATCATCAAAAGGTAAGAGTAAGGGGGAAAAAGAAGATATGAAGACGAGGCCCTCAGGTGCTTCAATAATGACAAATTTGAAAGACAAGACAGAAGAAACAATAATGAGATGTTGTTGTTAGGTGTTGTAGAGTTGGTATCTGACTCATAGCGACCATACATACAACAAGGGACAACACTATTGTCAGTGATTCTCTGCTGTTCATAGGGTTTTCAATGGCAGATTGATTTTTGGGAGTGGGTTGCCAGGTCTGTCTCCCAATACCCATTAGTAGACTGCTATAAAAAGAAAATGGGAGAAGGACCTGGCAACCCATTCCCAAAAACAATCTGCCATTGAAAACCCTACAAATAGCAGAGAAGCACTGACAGTAGTGTTTCATTTGTTGTGCATTGGGTCACTATGAGTCAGATACTGACTCGATGGGACCTAACAACAACATGAAAAGAAAGATGAGAGATAAGTGTTAGGGTGCAGAGCAATTGGAAACCTAGTGAATTGCTGGTGAGGATGTGAAATGGTACAGATGCCACCATGGACAGTAGTTTAGTGGCTCCTTAGAAAGTTTTAAATAGAATTACCATATGACCCATCAATCCCATTCCATTTATTCACACATGTTCATAGCAGCCTTATTTGCAATGGCCAAAACATGGAAATAACCAAAACATTCATCAATAGATGAATGGATAAACAGAATGGGGAAGATTCATCAAATTTCCACTAATTCATGGAATATTATTTAGCAATAAAGGAATGAAATTCTAGTACATGTTACAACATAGGTAAACCTTGACAGTGTTATGCTAAGTGAAATAATCCAGAATTAAACATACAAATATTACTGTATCTGCCTTAGACATACCACCCTTACATCTGATCTCCTCTGACCTTGGAAGCTAAGCAGGGTTATTCCTTGGATGGGAGACCACTTGGGAATACTGGGTGCTATTGGATTGGGAGAGGACCTGGCAGCCTGAAACAATCAGCCATTGAAAATCAAATAGCAGAGAAGCACTAATATAGTGTTGGGCATGGCACAACTTTGGGGAGTGTTTCATTCTGTTGTATATAGGGGTCACTATCAGTAGGACTCGGCACCTAACAACAATGACAATGTCTTTACTTATATGAGGTAGCTTGTTGTTGTTGTTAGGTGCTGTTGAGTCGTGTCTGACTCATAGTAACCCTCATAGGGTTTTCAATGACAGATTGTGTTGGGATTGCCTTGGGAGTGGGTTGCCATGTCCTTCTCCCATTATATGAGGTAGGTGTTGTTGTTGTTAGGTGCTGTCGAGTTGGTATCTGACTCACAGTGACCTTCATAGGGTTTTCAATGGCTGTTTCGGGATTGCCTTGAGAATGGATTGCCAGGGCCCTCTCCCATTTGTGGGGTGGGGGAAGTGAACTCGGGACCTCAGAGACTGCAGCACAGCACTTTACCAACTGAACTAAATCCTAGCCCATGAGGTAGCTAGGACAGGTAAATTCATAAAGACAGAAAGTAGAATAGAGGTTACCAGGGGCAGGAAGTGGGAAGAATGGGGAATTGCTGCTTAATGGTACAAAGTTTCTACTTTGGGTGATTAAAAATTTTTGAAAGTAGATAGTAATAATGATTACAAAAATTATGATTGCACCTAATACCAGTGAATTGTGTGCATAAAACCAGTTAAAATGGTAAACCACCTGGTATGTATATTTCATCACATTTAGAACAAAAGAGAACCAACAGAATAGACAGAGAGAACAAAGGCTAAGCAAAAAAAAAAAGGGGGGGGGGGTTGGGAGAAAAAAATAATCATTTGGACCAGGTGTAATCCCAGCTCTCAGGAGGAAGGAAGGAGGATTAGGAGTTCAAGATCAGCCTGAGGGAACACAGGGAGGCCTTGCCTCAAAAAATCACATCATCATCATCATCATCATCATCATCATCATCATCATCATCATCTGGGTCAGAGGCTTCAGAGAGTTTGAGGATGATGACTGAGAAATGATGGCAGTAGGAGGTAGGCAGATCAAGAAACCTATTATTAACATAATTTAAATAGTCTTTGCTGTTGGAAGATTCATTCCATTTCCACTAACCAATGTTGTCAGCACAAACATAGTACTATTGGGACATGGTATGAGTTATAACTAATTGCTAGAGAAACAAACAAAGTGCAATAAAGAAATGAAGGGAGGGGAGAAAGAGAGAGAAAAAGCAGTCAAAAATACTATAGCACAGACACCATTTTTACTGGGCTTAACACTCGTGTATTTATTTCCTGACCTCGTAAGTATGGAATTAATCTATTTTAAAAGAAAAGAGGGGACAGGGTGCTGATTGAAACTAATCAATCAAGTGGGGAGGTGATTAATAGGAGGCATTCTTGCCTGTGCTGCAGGCATATCTACAATGCAGGTTGAGAAGTGGTTGTTTTATAGTTCATTACATATCTGTGTGGTGTTATTTATTGTTTACTTAAGCAATAGCAATTGAAGCGCAGGCCAATTCCTGGGAATTAATGACCCACTGGGAGAGGCCATTACCTGCAGACATTAACCCCAGTTAGTTCAGTTTTTCCAGGAAAGTTCCTCGGAAGAACTATTTGTTCTCCATTCCTTGTCACCATATTTAAATCTAATACTTTAAATATTTCTTTAATGGAAGGTCATTGAACTACACTAACAGTTCCACACTTTTAAAAGCAATAGTTTCTTCAAACTAATGGGGAGAAAAAGCTACAAAGGCCACCTCTAGACAGCCTTTCTGACTTTAATTACCACTGTAGACAGCCATCGACAAGGCAGAAAAGGAAAAGAGAAGTGTGAGTTGAAATACATTTCAAATGTTTCACTCGGGCTAATTTTGGAATGAATATTTTGATTTAAGCCTTTCCAGGGCTTGAAGACTCCCAAACGTCTCCCAACCACAGTGTCAAGAAGCTCATGATTCAAAATCTTTCTCTTGATGAAAGTACACAGGAAAAGTACAGAAGACGTTAATAAAATAATTAATGTGATTAATGTCTCAATTATGAGATACAACTTATAAGTAGCCAGAAGATTGTTTCTGAGACTAAATAGTTCTTAGGGTTATGTTCGAAAAATGTAAATTCTACCTCCTATTTTATTTTCCAAAGCAATAAAATAACCACAATGATGCTTGCTAAGATAAGGGTTCCAAAAAGGCTGAAGCTGAAAATGTCCTCAGTGATTCCCAAGACCAAAAGAGGTAATGTTGCTTGCTCAAGGAGAAAGACAACTTAATAATTCTCACTGTCTAGAGTTACTATTTCCCTAGTTGCTGCTACAGATTTATAATACACTAATAAGAGTAATAATAATATGCATACACTAACATTGGGCCAAGCACTCTTCTAGGATCTGAATTTACATTGAATTCTTGAATGTTCACAATCACACTATGATCTAGGCACTACTGTTCTCATGCCCAAAGATTTTCATGTGCAGCATCCATCTGGCAAGGATGTATGTTGAACTTGCAGTATAGCAGGTGGTACAGACAAGTGACAATGGAAAGGGCCCTTGGGGTAATGGTGGAAATGGCTGGTGGTTGAGAGCACTTGGTTTGTGAATAATCCAGTCCATTCACTGCTACATGGCTTGGTGAACCTCCCTAAGAGAGCCAAATTCCTGTGTCTTTCCACCTGGAGTGTCTAAACACAGCGTGGTAAGTATTCCATGCTTTCTTCCTGCCTCAGTTAGCTTTCCCAACACAACATTTAAAAGTATAGACATTGTTTGAGGGTGAACTATTTTGCCCCCAAATTCATATGCTGAAGCTCTAACCCCCAGGACCTCAGAATGTGACCATGTGGACATAGGGCCTTCACTGAGGTGATTATGTTAAAATGAAGCCCTGAGAATGGGCTTTGATCCAGCCTGACTGGCATCACAATAACAAGAGGGATTTGGACCCCCACAGACACCAGACATGCAGATGCCCAGCAGAAAGACCACATGAGGAACACAGGGGGAAGGCAGCCATCTGAAAGCCAAGGAGAGAGGCGTGAACAGATCCTTCCCTTATGGCCCTCAGAAGAAACCAAGCCTGGCACCACCTTGACCTTGCACTTCCAACTCCCAGAAGTATGTGAAGACAGATTTCTGTTCTTTAAGATCCCCCCGTCTGTGGTATTTTGATATGGCAGCCCAAGCAGATGAATACAGACACCAAATATCACAGTCCCAAGATTTGCTTTTGATGTTTATCTAAAAATTAAGTATTTTAGGTAAGTGTGAAACAGATATTTTTAAATATTTTAATATGTCAGCATTTGGAATGGAAATTCTTTCCTGCCCTTTCTTGAAGTTCTGAGGATCCCATTTGTCCACTTGACTTCTAAAAGTTCTATGCTGCTTCCTATTTCATTTGATGTAGACTAAGTTTTCCCCCTCAGGAAGGTTTTTAAATTAAATACCTTCCTAACTTACCTGGAGTATTCCCAAATAACATATTTGACATTTCAATGCAAATTACATGTGAATATTTAGTAGCAGATCCCCCATTCCAGAATTCAATTTCTGTCTTCTGAAGGAGGAAAGGAGACCTGTGATGTCCAAGACTCACAAAATAAGACTGGATTTTTTTAGTCTCTCTGACAAGAGCGTATGTAGACACCCTTTTTCAGAAAAGAAAAGAAACTTTCAAATTTCTAAATCAAACTTAGTACCGTTCAACAAATGTTTATTGAGCACTTGGTAAGGGGAAGGCATAACATATTTTATTGTATCCATTATGGAACTGGGAGCATTGGCTTTAGGCAAATTTACATGGATTTTGGAGTCATTTTAATTAAATATAAAATATTGCATTCTTTAGAAAATCCAATAATGTTAGCAGTGGATACCCCATCCCTTATTTTTACACTTGGTAAAACAAAGATGAAGAGGAAGACACCAGAGACCCAGGGATGGAGTGGAGTTGGAGTGTGGGATGTCAGGAATGGGATACAGCCTAGAATTCCAGTCAGACTTGATTTTCCACATGATGGGTATTATTTGGTAAAGGAGAGTTCACACTTTGATTCAAGAGTGTCAAAACAGCCCAAAACAAAACTCTCTATTGAGCTGCCAGCACCATGTTATGCTGGAGGTTAGCCCACAGTTATGGCTTGAATATGAAATTTCCCCCAAAAGGCTTGGTCACCTACTAGTGGTCCTACTCAGTGGTGATTGGATCATACTTGGATTGATAATTGAGTGGACTGTTGGGGGGTGGTGGAAACGTGGAAGATAGGGCCTGATCGCAGAAAGTGGGTCTCTGGCAATATGCTTTTGAATGTTATATCTTTTCCCTAGTGTCTGCCTCTCTCAATCTCTCTTTGCTTCCCAGCTGCCACCAGGTGAGCAGCCTCCTCTACCACATGCTACAGCTACCATGATGCTATGCTTCACCATACGCCCATTGCAATGGAGCCGCCAACTAGGACCTGAAAACTCAGCAACCACAAGCCAAAATAAATCTTTACTACTCCTTCAAGTTGATTTGCTCAGACATTTTGCCACAATGATGGGAAGCTAATTGACACATCAGTGAATAATACCAACCCAACCACTAAGATATTAAGAACCTGACAGATACTCTCACTCCATGAATCTGCTCATGTGATACGGATGGATTCACTTCTGGGTAAAACGGGAAAAGAGGAAAAGACAGAGAAGGAATGTGAGGTGCTTTCCCAGGACATTCATTCCTTTTAACACCCAGGATAGAATGTTGCTGATTTGGAAATGGGATGAGAATGAGAGAAAAGAGAGAGTAGTATCCACAATCAAATGTACTTGACCCTGTAGCAAGTGACAGGGAGTATGTCATTCTGGGCAAATGACTGCTTATTCTGAAGCCAAGAAAGGGTATAAGAGTAATTAGACCATAGAGAGGATCCTTGAGAGCCACCATTGATGTTTAGGGACATGTTTTAAATGGAGTTGACACAAACAGGAGCCTTTAAGCCTCAGCCTACCATTTCCCACACTTTTTAGAGGTAGCAGGCACCATTCAGATGCCCTCATTTGTCCTCAAGGGATTTCCCTGATAAAAGTCATGGGAGAAAAAGAGATGGACAGTTTCCTTCACTCTACAAGTCTGTGATGACTCTCAAATGCCTGAGGATTTATAATCAATGTTCTTATAATCTCTGTTGAATGAATTTGGTTTCACTAGCAATCACCAATGAATTACTGGAGGTTTCCTTTACTTACAATGCACATGAGCAGGTTCTTAAGGTTTGAACACTTCCTTGCAGCCTCTTAAGTCGTCTAAGATCTGAAATTTTCTTTTTAAAATACTTTCATTTCTTGAAAAGTATTCCAAAGCAAACATTCAAAGGCCTACGATAATTATTTTTTTAAAACAGCCAATCATCTTAGAATAGAGAGAGATTAACTCTCTGACTTTCTCTTACAAACTACTCCATTTGAATCTACTCCATTTATAAAAAGCAAAATAAAAACTACAGCCACTCCAAGGACGCAGTAAACTGGATTTCAAAAAAAAAAAAAAAAAAAATCCTGGTGGCTGCCACATTGCATATCAGATTTAGGATTAACATTGACAAAGAGAATGGTGCATATAATCATTTCAGTTTTGTGGCTAACTCAATTAGTGAATTCATAGCAAAAGACTCAGATATCCTAAGTCAGCAGTTTCATGGTGATAGTCATAAATTAGTGCAAACTTGGGAAGAAATTGTTCCTTTGAGTAGTTCTATGATCCAGATCCTTAATCTCTTTCCCTGCATGGGAAGGAGATCCTCCTTTACTGCAGGACCTCAATCTAAATTGGGAGTTGGTATTAAAAATATTAAAGTACAGTCAATGGTAATAGAAGGCAGCAGGGGCCAAGATAACCTCAAAAGACAGCTAATCCAAAATGTGTTCAGCTTTGGCTAAATGGAGATTTAAAATGGATAAGTTAGGAGCTGATCTGATCATAATCCCTAGCTATATAGCCCAGCATTTCTTTTTTTTAATCTTAAAATCATCTCTTGGTTCCAGCTAAGAACTAAAGTAAAGCCAGTAAGCATTTAGCCTGCTCTCAAAGAATATATCATTCACATGAAGGATGCTCATTACTGACACCAGGTAGTTATTCTAATGGGTTCTGATCCTCAGTACCAGAGGATTCACCCACACTATCTGTCATCTGAAATCCTCCATACAATTTACTTACCTACAACATTTTCAGTAGACCAAAGACAAAGAATGTATAATTTCCATTTCCAAATAGTGAGACAAACCAAGAAAACACACACACACTGGCCAAATGTGACTAACTCTTTCTAAAACACTAAGCTTCTTAACAGAAAATACAGGGTTAAGCATGGCAAATACAAATGGTAAGTAAAAGCCTATTAATGTACCAAACTGTGTAAACATTATCATTTACACTTCCAGGACACATCACTAACATGAACCTTAAAAGGTTATGAAGATGCTGTCTTACGGAAGAAGGAAAGTAAACATGTAGAAATGATTATAATTTATTAATCTTTTCTCTGCTAAAAGTAAGGCAGGAGAGGATAGCGACATTATACCTGATTCCATTATCACTGAATAATAAAGTGATTCAGTGTGTGTTTGGGAGGGAGGTGGGAGAAACCAAGAGCAGGGAAAATATATAACGGAAATAATGCCCTTATGAAAGCTTAAATTTTATATACTTATTACTATATTCAAGAAGGAAGAGAAAAACAAAGATGAACAGATGAGAGATTGAAATGTAGGAAATTAATAGTATTCGAATGGAATAGTGGAGCTTCTTTCTTTACAAACTGCTTGAGAGGTCTTGATCCCTGACAAAGATGCTTTCCCAAGCTTATAGGTAATGATGGCTAATACCAGGAACCTGCAAAGGGCTGGGCAAAGACTCTGCACATGATGTGTCTGAATGCACTTGTTCCTCCCCAAGGAGTCAGTGAGGCAGACAGTATTAAAATACCCACTTTCCAAAGGTGAGCTTGGAGGCACAGTATGTTTAAGAGACTTACCCAAAATGATATAGCTAGTACTAATGATTCTAGCTGGGAAAAGGAGAATTAGAACAGCCTGGCTCTGAGGCCTCTCCTTCACTTACAATCATCGTTCCTTCTCAGATGACTCACTTGGGACAAAATAGAGCATTTCTGGGCATGCCTGGTATGGGATTTTGTTTTATCACTATTAATGTCTAGCACATAAGCAAAACATCATAAAGGAAAACTAGAGGAAAAACATGTACAGCTTCCAAATGGTATTCAGTATCCAAGTGCTAGGAAACTCTGTGTTGGTAGAAAGGTCACACGGGTCACCCCCAAAATGGACATGTCCATGTTTGCTAAAGACAATGAGTGCACGGGGATGAGAGTGCTGCTTAAAGCACAGTGATTAAGAACCCAGGCTCTGGCTTCAGACTTGAAAACTAACACCAGCTCTACCACTTCCTAGGTTCTTTACCATGGGCAACAGATCCAACTTCCGGGAGCTCCTGTTTCTGTTTTATTAAAATGGGGGTTATTGTCGTTGTTAGGTGCCATCGAGTCATAGCAATCCTCATAGGGTTTTCAATGGCTGACTGTTTTGGGATTGCCTTGGGAGTGGATTGCCACGTCCTTCTCCCATTTTGTGGTGCTGGGAACCGAACTCAGGACCTCAGAGACTGCAGAGCAGTGCTCCACCAACTGAGCTAAATCCCAGCCCACAAATGGGGGTAGTAGTGCTCAATTCACAGGGCAAGTGGAGGAATAACTGAAACAGTATATGAAGGTCATTTGGCACAGTGCTTTGCACACAGTCAGAGTTCCATTTATCATTATGATTATCACTATTTGTCTTTGAACATCTGTTAATGTTGAATTTAAAAAGGTATCAGTATACCTAGTTATTATATATCATCAATTAAAAATGACACTCTTTAACACTTTGCTTCCATAGCTGAACACAGTTTTATCTCTAATCTACTTTTTAAAATTAATTGTTAATTTTATCAATGTTATATGTGCACATAGCTGAAATCAATATGTTAAATGGCTCATAACAGAATCTTCCTTTTCTCCACATGCTACTTCCCTCTCTCAGTCCTAAATGTTTTAGCTATACTCTATGTCATTTATATCTATATTTCTAAATATAATGCTAATACCTCTGTTTTTGATTTATCAGCTTTAGATGGTGAGTGTTGTGTTTTCACTCCGGCCCTCCATGCAGGGCTGATGCACCCATTCTCTAGCTGCTGGTACTGTGGATAGCTGTTAGCCACCAGCTAAGCCTGAAAATGTTGTTAGGTGCTGTTGAGTCGTATCCGACTCATAGCGACCCTCAGGAGGTTTTTGAAGGCTGACTGTTTTCAGGATTGCCTTGGGAGTAGATTGCCACATCCTTCTCCCACTGTTGTGGTACTGGGAATCGAACTCAGAACCTCAGAAACTGCAGAGCAGTGCTCTACCAACTGAGTTAAATCCCAGCCCAAGCCAGGGTCAATCATAAAGAGCCACCTTGCCCGAGATCACCATCCATTCTTTCTTAGTCAACTTGGCTGCTACAACAAAATATCAGAACCTGGGCAGCTTAAACAATAGACACTCATTTATCACTGCCTAAGATCAAGGTACTAGAAGATTCGGTTCCTGGTGAGGGATCTCTTCCTGGCAGGCAAATGACCACCCTCTTGCTGAATCCTCACATAATGGAGAGGGTGAGCCCCCCGCCCCCGGCATCTGTTTCTCTCATAATAAGAGCACTAATTCCATCATGAGGGCCCCCCCTTCATGGTCTTATCTATCCCTAGTTATCTCGTAAAGGCCTTATTTCCAAATACCATGTCACTGGGGTTTAAAGTCTTTACTGTGTGGATTTGAGAGGGACAAAAATATTTGGTTCATTGAATCTCCTTCCAAGCTGCCCAGCTCCAATGACAGTGGATTCTGGCCTAAAGCAGCCAAGCCCCTTTGAATTATGGAGTATCTTTCTGAGATTATTTCAGCCCCAGAGCAGGATTTTTGTTGTGACTCCATCACCACCATAATTCCGCTCCTCACCTGCCCAAACCTGCTTCTTTCATTCTCCACAGGTGTTGATCCTAAAGGTAGAATCCTAAGGAAACTTTCTAATAAGTGTATGTTTCCCTGGAAATCTGACATAAGCTATTTTTTACAGACTTTCTGGCATGGTAGTGGATCTAGCCCACATACACACTTCCCCTAATCCTCTCACAACTATTGGTTAGGTCATTAGTCATTGTTCATATCACTATAACAATGAAATACTGCTCACTGCTGAGACAAAATAGCATCCTCTGGTTACCATTCATTTTACATATAATTTTTGTTTGGTCTTAGGAGTAATAAAGCTATTATTTGTTTATCTGCTTGGTTTCTATGAACTTTATTTGCTCCCAATATGTCACTGGATATGTCAAATCTCTCTCAATAAATTTTGAAAATCTTGTATAAGCATTCTATCAAAATTTTTGTTTT